>JAVDBV010075929.1:0-19484 GCA_032619315.1 Piper longum
TTTGGTAAATGATTATTTAATATTTCAATTTGTGTTTTTATTATATATGAACTGATGAGAAGAAATGAAGAGCATGACGAGGTGATTAAGCGTTAAGAAATGAAATGTTGAGACATGTCATGAAACATGAATAGATGACACAGGTGGGCTGAGACCCAAGTTTCAGAGTGAGCTATAGCAGTCCAGGCTGTGTGAATGTAGTTTTTGATATATGTTTATATGCATGTACGTATACTATGTTGACAAGGTAGCCCCTAATTACATTTTTAAGGGAGACTCTGTCAGTATTAATTTGGAATTTTTATCTAATTTATTTAAATTGTTGATTCGTATGAATTGAGTGTCATGTCATCCATGTAGTATCCTGTTAGGGTTTTATGCATTTCACATATATATGGCGAGCTGTATCTTCATCTTAAGACGCCGAGATTGGATCCGCACGTGTAGGGTTCGGGTTAGCCGACCTAACCGGGGCATGTAACATGCCGGTTTGGTTCACGAGGGTGAACCGGACTTGGGGTGTTACAAAAAGGTCTATCCATGTACACATCATCATACAAACATCACATAGTGGATAAGCAATCATAAACATAGCATACATTGGATAACAATAGCAAATAAATGTGAATTAGGGTTGAACTTCCTTGAATTAAGAAATTCTTATCTACTAGAGTACGTAGCCAAATACTTTAAACTTTAGGATAATAAATTAGACACTCTGAAATTTCTAACGCAAAAAGAATTACTCCATTTGGAGATCCACGACCTTAGTTATGATCAAAACAATACAAGCTAGGGTTGCTCGCCCACACCTCTTAAGCATGTCCTTTTTTTCACAAATTTGACACAAACTCATACACGAATCAATTCACTGAAAGAAATGTTTCGGTACGCAGCAGAAAATTAAAATACATTACAAAATTATTAGTACCACAATATATTAACTCAAGGATATTGTCTTTTGGAAATACTTAACCAAATTAATTATTGACTATATAAAAATAATCACAACAAGTATTAGCGAAATAAGTCTAATTATAAAAGTTGCAACAATTTGTATATGAACCGAAACTAATTAAAGAATAAAAAGGGAAGGATAAGAAATCAAACACAAGAATTTTTAAAGAGGTACCGAACTCGCACTCCTCTCTTCTACACCACAATATTCTCCGATCAAGTAGGTCTTCTAAGCTTCACTATGCCCAAACTAAAATATATTACAACCTAGTGTACAACTACTTGTCTTTTACCAAGTGAGAACCAAGCACTTCACAAGCTACTTGTCCTTCACCACACACAACCCTGAGTCAGCTTTACAACACATGTTTGTCCTTCATCCCTTGACCTCACGCTCAACTTTACAAACCAAGCCAAACACTTGCAATTACAACACCTCAACACACTTCACACTTGAAGTGCGTACGATCACTAGTGCAAGTCTCACACACCAATCACAACCGATTGGTATACAATTGGTCCACTCAAGATCAACAAGATCTTTTACAACATTCAAGAGATGCAATATACTCCAAAATATGGCATGATCTCTTGAACCCTAAGGCTAAAGAATGAAGCATTATCAGAGAGCTTGCTTCAACAATTGAAGCTCTCAATCTTTTTCCGAACATATTTTCACTTTAGAAAACTTCAATCTCTATTGAATATTCAGATAATGAACATTATTTTTCTTCATGTACTAAGCTCCTTTTATAGCCTCATAAGTGTGTAACTTTATATGCACAATCCAACCACTTGAGCATTATTATGAAGTAGGCTCTTCCAAACTTCCATAGAATTTTCCCTCTTAAGTTTAAATTCAAATATATTCAACCATAATCAAAGCTTTAGGCTCATCATTGACATTCTGATCTTTAAGGTCCATCAAAGTTTTTTCTTTGTCCAAGCCCATGTGCAAGATTCCGTGACTGATACCATGTCCATGTCCAATAGGCTTTATGTTCGAGTCCATGAATAATCCTAAATGTTACCACATTTCCAGAAATTAAATTGTGAATAACCTTGTTATAATTCATTTGAACCTTATCTTAGAACAAATTATCATGCAATTAACATAATGAATATTTCATCATCAAAATTTGAAATGGACAAGGCCATGACTTAAAGTCCAAACAAGTTAAACTCCTTATTTTATAAATGCCCATGATAAGTTAACATGCAATTAACTATTCTAACAATTTTTACCATTAAAGTTCAATTTAAGAAGGGTATTTTACATAGCTTCCTACATGAATCAACCTAGCATGTTAATTCAATTCCATTACATGTAGAACTGCATAAAATTACATTATAATTATAAATCAACAATAATTCATCATGAATTACAAGAAGAATATAAATATTACATTAACTCAATTAAATAGAGGATTAAATATGAAATAATTATTTTTTTTCATGGAAACACATGCACAATGAATTCAATATTTGAGACCTCATTGAACCACAAAATTTCCACATCAAAGCACATTGATCACAGATCTTCCTCCGCCACAAATCCATCAAAAACTCATTTAAAATCCAAATAAACCTAGACAAAACATTATCTTTGCAACATCTACATGTAATGCTACGATGTTATGATAAAGATATTACGAAAAAGAGTAGAAAAGGGATGAAGTACGAGTGTCCTAGACTTCTCCTTGCTGCCACCCTTCCTACACTTCATCATCAGAAAGTTTTAGAGAGAGAGGGTTGACTTCTTTCTAGGGTTTTATAAGTCGGCATGCCTAATACAAAGGGGTACTTTGGTCTTTTTAACCCAAAATACTAAAAATCAATAATTGAGTGTTTTATTCCATGATTGAAGCTCATTATAAATGTGAAATAATTCCACTTAATTATTCCACGTGATCTAAGCTTTCTCGCTCTATTTTATTCAATTAAATAAATAATCAAATAAAAACTTGACTTGCACTAGGATCTCAATTTACAATGGCTAGTTTCATGTAAAGGTTGGCTTACTTAGAAAGAAGAATTTTGTTATGCCTACAAACACATTGGTGTTATTTCAATTTTCAAGTTTCATATAATAATTTTTTAAAAGAGTTAAATCAAAATTTTAAATTATTACTTATAAAAGGTTTAAAAATAACCATGATGTGAAGGAAAAGACCACTTAAGAACGTGGCAAAAAATCTTTCTAGCATGTATGAGATCTAATGTTAGCCCTTATGTTATCATGTGGCCTAAACGTTTGTGTTAAAGAATTTCGTAAATGCACAATGATTGTAACACCCCGATTTTGATTCATTTAAGATCCGAATAAAAAATATTGTGATTGAGTCAAATCATATTTAAAGTTGTCGGTCGGTACAACTCAATCGATAAAATAGATTAAGATAACTTTTTTGATGTTATGAGAATGGAAGATATTATTAAATACATGTCAAAATACATCGAAAATAAATAAAAGTAAGAAAGTAAATCTCCATTGAGTTTATGTGTATGTAACGTTTATCTGTCCTCCCACCAATGTCAACTTAAGATTGTAAAACCTACATATATTATATAAAAAATGTCAATAACGAATGTTACTGATCTAAAAAAATAACTAATTCAAACTAGAAAATAGGTATTCCATTATCCATAAAAACTTATGAAACTTCAAAATTGCCTCACAATGGGCTGTAAGCAACAAGCAAGTGTAGGCTTGCATGCACGGCTCATAATCATATTCATACGTACAATGCTTACACCCTTACATCTTCCATATCACCCGTCACGGTACTCGAGTAGGAAAAGGAACAATTAAGTTAGTGCCACAAATTTCGGAAATGTGCTACGTACTCTCATATACCGCACTACCTTAGGGTTTAAAGGAGTACTAGTGTGATCCATATATATCTCCGTATCATTCATTCTCTTATTTGTGAAATCCATAAATATGTGCATACTTCTATAATAGGCTTAAGGAAGAGGCTTGTATGGAGCTTTAGTTCAAAAACCAACAAGGGATCTCATCCTCATAATTTTATTAAATTGTGTAGAAAACACGGCTAAATAATCTGACATCGGAGGGATATGATAAAACACCGTTAATATCATCCTACGTGTAAAACACGATTAAACTCTACACGCAAGGAGTCAAGCAGAGAGGGAGAGTCCTACAGACGTGTGGTCCAAGCTTCATGCACATCAACACATCTATGGCAAGCTTGGACTTCGAAACCTACATCAAAACTCACTATTAAGTAAAATACTATCTCTATATAATGCATGTTCGTGGTGTGTGCTCATAACATCAATAGATCATAATAAAGAAAAAAATTCTAACCAAACTACAACTAAACACTTGGCACATAAATTGAGATATAATAATAATAATAAATAAATAAATACATACATAGATAATTAGATAAATAATAAATACATTAACATAAATAATATTCTAATCCAAAAAATAATAATATAATTATACTATATAAATACACAAGCAAACACGAGTAAATATTATATATATTTGTATTAGTAAACACATAAATAATTAAATAATTAATAAATAATTAAATAATAATTCAATAAATACATAGTTAATATTCATTAATTATAAATTATAATAATAATAATAATAATAATATCATAGTTATACAATAGAAGAATGCATAATTAAATACAAATAAATAATTACATACACACAAACATACAAAAAGATAAATAAATATACAATTTAATAAACATAATAAGACTAATATTAATAAGTAAATATAATATTAATAATAACAAGTAATCATGTAAATATTCATCATATACGATAAACAAATAAGTATAAAACATAAAAAATAATGAATAAATAAATAAAAATAATTATAATATCTAAACATGTTAAATCATGTGAATATGCATCAAACCAAATATAAATGTTCTCAAATTACAAAAAACGGTGCAAGAACGAATGAAAACAATCCAAAAATAAGTTAAACCGGATCGAACTAAGCTGAACCAGACCAGATTCGGCTGAGTCAATATGGTGTGGGTTAAATAAACTGGTGGGCTGGGTCAGCTAGGCCTATGGATACAAACATGGGCTTGGGCTGGCGGACTTGGGCATGACCAAGAAGATGTGAATGCGGGCTGGCAAACACGAATGTGGGCAGGCGGGCGTGAACACAGGCAAATGGGCTAGATAAGGCGGCCATTGCCCATCGTTATAAAATGCTGACGGTGACGCGGTTGGGGTCGCCGCCGGTCGTGATTGACAGAGGGACAACAAAAAATGTGATGGTGGTGACAACTAGTGGAGTCTGGCTACTGGTTGGCTGGAAAATGGTTGGGAAGCAATGGTATCACCGTCGGGTACGGCAATGTCACCGGCAGCGATCGAGGACACGACGGAAGTTGGTGTCAATCCCAAATCGTGGATCTCCTCACATAGGGGAAGCTGTTGAGGTAGTCGGCTTGGCCAAAGGACACTCGCCGGCGCCAGAAAATAGCCCAAACAGGTGGTAGTGACATCAAAAACTGATAGCAAAAAAGTTGTCATCGGTGGCGTCTACAGCGCCGCCGGTGGCGATAGTGGGTACGGACTTATATCCGGCTAGGAGGAGGTTACGGTTGTACTGATAAGGTGGCCGGGGGCAAGGTGGAAACTCGCCTGCGGCAGGCTGAAGTGGCGGCGGTGCTAAAAGGTGTAAATTCTGAAATCGTGAAAATTCTCTGGAAATATAACATGGTGAAGCCATGGCTTATGTGGACGGCTCAACTCTTGCCACATGGTCGATCCAGACATCCGACAACTTGTGGTCTAGTAGGGCCCACCTTGGGTATATGCAATATATATATGGACAGAAAGCTCAGATCAAGTTCATTGAGAGTCGAAACTAACTCAAGTCTTAAAAAGTGACTCTATATGTAGGAATCAAACCAAGAAGGTTAAAAGGGCCTCAAACCCTGAGCTCAATGAAACTGGGCCCACAAGGGCGCAATCGAGTGATCTGAAATTCATGTACTGCATGCAAATGAAATATCAAAAAAATCCCAAACGGATGCTAAACGCTGCAAAGGCATAAATCTAAGCCTAAAATCCTGGCAAACTCATAAAAATCACATGTATACACTGATAACTTAAGTTCTACTATATCATAATTGAAACTATCATATGCATGTCGGACATACTTAGCTGCTATAACATGATCACATGGCCATCTAGGCCTTACAATCATATTCCTAAAATTAGCATTGCTCGAATGGGTTTTACAATGATAATGAGAATAATTATGAACATTCAAATGGGGTAATCTGATTGTGAACAAATTATTAGAATAAAAAAAATTAGTGGTATAAAAAAGTGGTATATATATATATATTATTTTATATTTATTTATGTGAATTTTGAGTAGTAGGATCTACTAAATTACTCCAAATAAAAAGTTTAAGTTTATATAAGCTATATGAGTTGTAGCTCATGCAAATAACGCCCTTAGTGGTAATATATATTAAGTGACAAAATCAGTGGCAAATTATCACTGAACTATCACCGAATTTCGGTGATAAAAAAGTGATGTAATGTTATAAAAAATAGTGACCTATTTCGGTGGTTAAGATTTGTCACCGAATTTTAGAGACTATTCGGTGGCAAAATAGTTGTCATCGAAACTTTCGGTGAAAGTTCAGTGACCAAATTTAATAATATAAATAAAAACAAATGCCATGAGCGACGTGCCCATTGGGCGCTAGCAAGCCCACGTGCTAGCGGCCGCTGCACGTGGGCTGGCTAGGGTGCTTGCACGGCACACCATGGGCATTGTGGCTAGTGTTGGAGTGCTTGTAATCCTTATGTTGGTTTGATAATATAAGGTTGAGAAGTGTTTTTCCTGTATCTATGGTTTTGCTTGTTGGCTGATGTTTTAGGTAGGGAGCTTTAGTACCAGGTCGTGGTCGAAGTTTGCAAGGCAGTGATTGTGGGAATTGGTTGTCGAGACGAGCAAGGGAAGACGGCACAAACCCAACACGCGTATTGGTGTTTGGGCGATCAGGTAGTGCTTCGGGTGGTGCCGGTAACTGAGAATACTGTATTAGTGCTTATGTGTGATCGAGCAAGGGTTGATTGGAGTAGCGGTATCGGTGTGGTAGAGTTACCGATAGTGTGATCGGTAATTACGGTACTTTGAGTTGTGGCCGAACACAAGAGGGGTGTTTGTGGCGTTGGCTTCTGGGATTATTTCCTATATTGCGTACCTATGATTGGCTGAGTGTTCCCAGGAGGGGAATATGCCGCGCTAGACTGATTGGGATTAAAAAATTTTGGGTCCTAGAATCAGCCCCGTGACAACTACCATGCGCCAACCCTAGCCAACCGTAAGGGGAGAAGGTTAGGTCAATGGTAGTAGCCCATTGGGTCGATTAGGGATGGCCAGGCAAGCATGGCTCAGCCCATTTAGAAGAGTCGTTGACAACTCTTTTTTTAGGGGAACTCAAGCCCTCCTCAAAACATGAAAACTATTGGGCTAAGGAAAAGTTTATTGAGCCGTTCCTAGATAGCACCTATTCCCTAGATGATTATTTATTATTTATTTTTTTTATGCTATTATTTATTGAAGTCTTATATAATAAAAAAACAAAACCTACAGACAAATAATAAATAGAACAAAACTAAAATAAACAATAATATTTCTAAAAAACACTGGCCCTGCCTGTTTGGCCCACCCTAACGTGGCCATGCTTATGGGCTGTGCTAATCCCATTAGAGGGATTGGGCCAACAAGCATGGCCCATAGCAAGACCGCTAGAGATTGCACCCAGCTCCATCCTACTTGACCTTTGTAACTTCGATTTGCCATTTCCTTTCATTTTCACATTTTGCGATTTCTTTTCATTTTGTGTTTTTTTTTTGAAGAAAAAAAGTACGAAAGGCACCCAAAAAGTACTAAAATTGAAGCCAAAATACTTTGCATAAGCATGAGCGAAGTTATAGTAATTCTTAATTATCCATTTAACATTTAAATTTACATGAGAATTAACAAACAAGGCCATGATAGCAAAACAGATAACTCAAGTTTTGCTGAGCAACGTTAAAGAGTTTTTTAAGAAAGATAATTTACTAACCGCAAGTAATCTGATAAGATCAAGACTGTAGTAGAAACTTTGGTGGCATTAACATACAATAGGGCTTGATGCAATCCTTCCAATTCTGCCTCTTCAATTGACAAGCCAATTTTTAATCCTGCTGTGGGGAAATAAGGGGTGGAGTTGTTAGACCAAAAAAACAAATACCCAAACATATGATATTAGAAGAATGATGAAAGGTCCCATCATTGGTTATAACTAGCTAGTGGGTCTTTGCAGTGCCTAACCAAGTCTTCAACAAACTGGACATAATCCTGATTGCCATCAGAGTGTACCAGATATTGAAGGCAACAGAGATATTCCAAAGTTGCACTTACTTTATGCACAATATTCTCACTGCTGGTCAAGATTATTATGTATAATTTGATTCCTATTCATCGAGATAAACCATGTTTTATTTATTTTTGAAAGAATGCTAAAAGCGCTTCTTTTATTAAAATCAAAAGATTACATTATTGTACATAACCTTAGCACCATGGGTAGCTCTAAGAGTGGGAAAACGTTTATTTGCACTTGTTTTATTGTCTTATTTGCGCCCGTTTTGATTAGGCCACTTAGAGTCTATGCGGGGGTTCCACTAACTATCTCAAAAAATAAAAAATTTCATTTCATTTCTAAAAATTACATTACAAAAATATTTATCAGATTAGCCTAATAACGAAATCTAGTTGACAAAAAATAAAAAACACATATAAAATGATACCCATTGTGAAACCCGATTAACATAATTTGAAAAATTCACATATACATATAAAGCTCATTATATTAAAAACATATTGACAACCCATGCTTACTTAGTCTCATTCTCCTCCTCCTTTCTTTTCTTTCTTCTTCTTTATTAGCAGCTCGCTGTTCACATATTATCCAACAACTCCAACCACCACAAGTTTGACTTTAAGTTCCTCGGTTTTTCAAGTTGTATCGCTAGCCACTAATTATAAACATATAATCAAATTAAAATAAGATGGAGCAATAAATTTTTTTTATGTGAATTATTTGAGTTATATCAACATAGTTACACTTTGGGTGCCTACCGGGTTTTTAAGTTCATGGTTTTTTGAGGTTGTGCCAGTCAGGTTTTACAAGGGCAATTAATTGTATATATAAAATCTAATTAAAATATAATAAAATATATAATTTTGTGCATGTCGATTTTTGAATTACATCAATAGAGTTTTCACTTGGGTGTTTATCGGGTTTTCAAGTCCGTAGGTTTTTTAGGTTATGCTAGTTGGGTTTCACAATGGTTATCAAGTTTGTAGACAAAATCTAGTTCACATGTGATGAAAACTATAATTTTGTGTATATAAGTTTTTCAGGTTATACAAATCAATTTTCATTATAGTTACCTACAAAGATTTCGAGTTGACGGGGTTTTTCGGTTTTGGCAGCCGGGTTTCACAAGGCCACCAAATGTGTAGACGTAATTTAATTAATAAACAATGAAAAATATAATTTTGTGCAGGCCAACTAAGTTTCACTCTAAGTATCTATTAGGTTTTTAATTGTACATGTATTTTTTATGGTCTGTTAACTGGATTTTATTATAAAATTAATTATTTTTTTATGTTGTGTTCTTTAGAAATAAAATTAAGATTTTTATTTATTGAGATAGTGAAAGTCTTGGTAGGCAGTGAGCA
Organism: Piper longum; assembly: GCA_032619315.1. NCBI lineage: Eukaryota > Viridiplantae > Streptophyta > Magnoliopsida > Piperales > Piperaceae > Piper > Piper longum. Next base: position 9,720 of record JAVDBV010075929.1, read on the forward strand.
AAAGTATCGTAAGTTTTACTTAGTAATTTAATAAATATTTCCCGTAATAAATATTTGACGAGATGAAAAGAAGGATGCACTGCATCCGGTGTGGGAGAGCAGCGTCCTGTGATTTCAACGTCAGACAATGGAAAGATAAAGCAAAACAATGGGCTTGTTCCAACTTGAGTCTCAAGAACCGCAACCCCCACCACTCAACTCACCGCTTGTTCCAACTTGGAGCTTCGTGACTGGTTTTTCTTCGTTTGTTCCCCTTCCCTTAGCTCCTCCAAAAAAACGGATAGAGCAGGAGGGCATACAGCGGGATGGGTGACGATGTGCACCAGGTTTTACTGATCAGCAGGTTTGATTTCTAGATCCCCTTTTTTCACACTTTCTGATTCAGATCTCAACTGGGTTTGATCTGAAAAACGGATCTTTCTGATTCAGATCCCCTTTTACAGCATGTAATCTTATAAATCAAGGTTTCTGTTTGTGTGGTCAATGAATTGGATCAAGTTTTGCACATTTCTAAATTGCTTCAACATTATTATCATCATGCAAATGATAGCTCAGACTCGGAGTCGTTCTTGTTTAGTATTTTTCTTGTGTTTTTTGTAAGTTATGAGATTAACCTGGAATCCATGATTCTCAACATACAATGTTTAGCAGATGGAGATTTAGCAACACTAAATATGTTGCACTTTCCCATGTTCCTATTTTTCAGAAATCGTACCGTTCATGTTGACAATTTTGGCGTCGGAGACATTCACAGAAAGAGGAAGTATGAAGAAGAACAATTTGGTTATCCAATTCGGACACACAAGCTCAGAGTTCGGGCACAAGACTGTGGAATCAAGTGTCAGATAAATGACAATGGGAAGGAGAATGAGTTAGAAAGAACCACAATTACTCTACAGTTAAACCCAATAGAATCCGTCAAAGATAGCAACAGTTTCATGGGAATTTATGAAACCACTTTGTCTCTAGATGGTGAGAATGCAGACCAAGCCCACATTGGATTTCAGAAGCCACAATGTGGAGGGGCAACAGCTTCTTCCGGCAATTCATCCGACAGCGTGAACGATAACTTCAAGCTTAACCTGTACTCTCTGGACAGCAGAAGTGTTGACAGTAAACATAGTAAAAAGCGTAAAGAATCTAATGTGGAAGCAATGGAGGAAGATGAGGTGGGCTGTAAGTCAAGAAGTTTCCAAGATCCCAACACAGGTTTTGAGAGTTATGCTGCCTACACCGACTTCATCTGTACTGAATATGGGATTGATAAGGAGCACATATCAGACTTTGTATCTGATGAGCTGCTCTACTCCAATGATGTTGCAACAGACATAATGCTTCCTCCTGGAGGATGGATCCCCACGCAAGCTAAAAACAATGGTTTCTGTCTGTTAAAATTTGTTCACTTACGTAATTTAAACAAAGATGTGGATGGAGTATTGAAAGCACTTGTTTACATAAAAGAGCATTTATTTATCAGTAAAATAATGAAAGCAAAATATTGTTTTCCCCTTTTCTTTTGGCATGCCATTGACAAGTTTTTTTGTTTGATGCGCAGATACTCGAGTTAACTACCGCAAACCAACCATTGATCAAGAGTTTGAGCAGTATTTCTCATCACTAATGCTTTAGAAGATTAAAAAATTACAGCAAAGTGAGAAACTGTTGAGACAGCTCATGCTTCTTTAGGGAACTTGTAAATATATGTACTTGTAACAAAACTTAACTCTGTTCTCATCCTGATTGTACATAATGAAGAGTATGACACCAGCCTACTTTCTTATTATCATCTTTTGTTCATCTTCAGTTGAGTTTCAAAAATCAATGAGAACACGGACGCTACTTGGCTTTTCCTTTACCCCTGCCATGGCTTTTCTTTGCTTCCATCTTGGCCTGAATGCGGGCAGCAGCAGCCGCTTTTGCCTCTTCTCGTTTCTTCTTCTCGTCTTCCTTGACTGCTGCAGCCATTTCCCTTTGTTTCTTCAGTTCCCTGCTAACGTTTAAAAGAGTTGTTACGACAGGCCTCAATCGCACAAGATGTTTAAAGTTAAAACATGTAATTAATCCTGCAATAGACACTGCCCACAAAAATGCTTTGGAAAAAACTAATGATGCTAATTCAACAACAAAAACATTTTCTGAGCAGGCCAGTCAGTCCAACTGTCCAATTTTACAAGCATTCAAATTGAAGCCCAGAGGTATTGTGAAATGATAATTTCACAAGATAAGGATGATAATGTGAACTCACTCGAGTCTAGCCTTCTCATCAGAAACGCTTCCAACAGTTGAACCCTTCCGAGGTCCACAGGCGACCAGCTCAACTTCAAAAATAAGAGTAGCACTGGGAGGTTTAGATACAGCCATCAAGCCTAAGTCATGCACCTCAGCAAACAAGAAAACAACAGAACGCCAGGCATAGAGGAAGAAGGTATTACTTCGGGGGTATATCAGGTGGAGAGCCAGCGCTTCCATAAGCATACTCTGGCTTGCAAGTAATTTTTGCTACTTCTCCAACCTCAAAAACCAAGTATATGGTAAATAGTTACAAGAGCAAATCAAACCTGCATGCATAAGTATTCATTTATTGAGAAGTGCATTTTACCTTCATGGTCCTCAAAGCAATATCCCAAGCCTTAATAACAGTACCCTTTCCGATTTCAAAAGAAAATATGCTATTGTCTTCATGAGTAGTGTCAAAAACCGCCTGCGTCTCCGCAAGAATTCCCTCATAATGAACTGGTTCAACAAATAAACATTTGGATTAGTACCAAAACTAGTAAACGTGACCGACTGTTTTTTATGGTTTCTGCATATTCAAGCAACTCTTTCTATGCTATAGACAGGATTAGATCATCTCAGCTATCAGGGAAAAACTTTCTATTGCATTGAAATGATGCAACATGCTTAAATTGTCCATTTCCAATCCAACTGTTTCAGCAACGTTCTTCAACTGCAAAATATGGTGCGCGCAATACAGGGCAACGACAAAATGAGCCCCTAAAGTCTTATCCAATCCAAATTAAAATATAAGTCGTTCTGCAATTGTTCCATCTCAAAGATGAATCTTCACCAGAAACAAAGTTTTTAGGCATCCTACCCCCTATTCAAATGCTAAAATTATCTTGTTCAACTCATATTTGAAGAGAAACAGTTCTAAATAAATTGGAATCCCCATATTCAAATGCTAAAATTACCCAATTCAACTCATATAAGAAGAGAATCAGTTTCAATTAAAATAGGAATGGCGTAGCCTATATCCAATAAGAACTAAAAACCATAGAAAAACACTCATGACGCAACTCTAGAATAAAGTTACCTACAATTTTAGCAAATTACATGTTTGTGTGCCGAATTCGCCACAACAATCTAATAAATAATGGATTTCAAAATTCTCAAAAAATTTAAAAAAAATCAAATAACAGTTTTCGTAAGTGCAGGTTTAGAATTCATTAAAAAAAACTTCAAAAATGAAAGCTATTTTTGTTCTTTTGGACTATTTCGTCGGCGCAAAAATCGATCGAATACCGGGAAGAACGAGGGAGAAGGAGAATACCGTCGACAAGGGAGAGGTCGTCGGAGGGAGCTATGGCGTCGGCCTTGGCGTGTCGAAGGATGGACTTGAGGACGCCCCCATCGCCGCTCAGATCAACCACTTCCCCCATCTTCCCCTGGTTCACTTGCTACCCCTTCACTATTTGTGCACTACTTTTAACAAAGATGTAATCTCACTTTTAAAACCGCTATACTTCAAAAAAAAAAATCAGAAAATAGTCACCTTTGATATAATTTTAAAATTTTTATTTTATATGATGAAGAACACCCCTATACAATATTTTCCCTATTACTTAAATCTTAACTCCAGCTGATTGAAACTCTAATCAAGTTAAATAGGAATAAATTCGAGTTTGATCGAACTTTTAGTACCCTTATTTATTCTCTCTAGCCCACAAGTTATGGGCTAGGAGTTTTTGATAATTTTTAGAGACCTAGTAGTCATTAAAATTATACTTGATTTTATTATATTTTATTGAATGACTATCTCAAATATATGGGATTTATCTATCTAGCAAAAAATTAATACAAATGATTTCGATTGTACAATATCAAAGTTGTTATTTCTGTTCACTCCCGAACCATATCAAAGTTGTTACGATCGAGTCGAATGAATGCCTAAACCGATTAATGTGTAAAACTCAAGCTAAAAGCAAATCGAATCAATCATCTAGGTGTTTTGAAAGCACTCAACAAGAACTAGATGAATTTAAATAGATAAATATGGGAGTAAGCATACTAAATGTAAGTACTTGTGCGTCTTGTCTAACAACCTATTATCATATCATATGCATTAACTAATACATACAAACATGCATTAAATACAAAAAAATTACATAAAAGAAACATAATAAGGAGCATGTTAAGCACAAGCATGTGTATCAACTCTCCCTCTCTCTCTCTCTCTCTATGTCAACGTAGGTTCCATTTAGAGGGACACTAACCTTATATATATATAATAAAAAAATATTAACAATAAGTGTCATTGGTCTCAAAGTAATTAATAAAAACTGGCAAGCAGATGACTGCCACGAGGAAGCAAAATCATATATATAACTCCCTGAAAACAGTTAAAAGGCGTATATTCTAAGTCCTCCCTATTGAGCCAGAGAAAAGTCCCACTGATAGGCTGCTGAATTGTACCACTTGGCAGTACCACTATATCAATTACTAGACCCACTATGAAGAATAAATCATTCTAAACCCTTTCTAAACATCCATGGCACTCTTTACCCATAGCACAAAGATCAAGTATTCTCAACTAGTCGTCTTCCATAATCTTTGATACCACAGGTCTAAACATTCCTTGTACAAAAAAATTACCCATCTACCCTATATTTCTCCAAGTGTAAGGAAGTTTAAGACGTACAAATATCATGATTTGTTAAAAATAGAACAACCCTCTCACCAATCCATAACCCACTGCTACTTACATATGCACACTCTCACACTATACGCAAAGTCAAGTCCACCAATTATCAACTTTAAAAAATTCCATAAAAATTTATATATATGGTTGTGAAGGGAATTATATAAACTTGAGGTGACTTTGAGTTTTCAAAAACAACACGAGAGATTTTATTCTCGAAAGTTATTAATCATTATATTAAACATATATTAAAATGACCCATGTTAAGTGAGATCCAATAAACTAGACACTTGACACATCTTACAGTTTAAAAATCAAAACAATGATAGAGTAGAGCAATACATGTGAGACGCAAGTCTTAAGAGGCCATGGTCCAAACTCTAAGATTTTTGTCTCATTTACGATGAGATTAGACTTTGTAACCTACATTGTAACCAACTACTCAACTAAAGTTTAATAACTATATATCATGCTTGCTCACATGTGTGCATTCACATCACCAAATAAATAAACACTACAAGCACAAACTAACCCTCAATTAATAAATAAATAAGTAAAACACTCAAAAGGGACATGAACAATCGAGCATACACACAACTTACGACTAATAACAAATAAATAAACAAAAAACTATACAAAAATACTAATAACTAAATAAAAAAAAAAAGCAAATAATAAATAAATATTAAATGATTAAATAATAAAACTAGACATGGAAAATTAGACTAACAAAACTAAGTTGAAAGGCAAGACTACTAATAAAGCTGACACATCAATGCTAATGTATAAAATAATATGTAGATGATGATACAACATAGACTAGTAAATATGTAGGACTATGAACCAAAGCAACAATAAACACATAAGAACTATAAAATAAATCTAGGCATGAAAAAATAACATGGAGCAATAAAATCATATCTAGCATCCTAAGATGATGATAATGAAACAGTAGACTACTCTTATAAGAAAATGCCAAATACTAACATAAACACCTAGCTAGGTAAACATGTACTTCAATAAGGGATAAATCATCACTAACAATTAAGGTTAAACCCAACATTCAATAACAATTAATAATTGTATAGAACCAAGAACTAACACTAAAACGCCCAAATAATAGAACTTAGCTTATTGTAGAAAAACCACAAGGGGATAATCGCAACTACCAACAATATAATACAAGAAAGACATGGGAAAAGATAGAAATCAATAAAATCAATCAAAAATAACAAATAAAAACCATAACTAATTCTAAAAATCTCAATCAACAATGAACATGAAAAATGAGATGAAATGAATAGAAAAGAGGAAGCTTTCATTTTCCTTCACTTACCTAGAGGAGAATGGAGTTCGGGAAGCTTCAATCTATGTTAATCGTATCTTGGAAGAGGAAATTTAGGTGTTGGGAGATGAGAGGGAAAGGCTGGGAGAAGTAGGAGGTTTAGGAGAAGTGTGAGGTTGGAATAGGAATGAAATTGGGTGGAAAAATATATAATCCCGTATGGAGGGTAAATAGGTAAAACAAAGGGGTAAAGCATGGGCAAAATGATCATAAACAAGTAAAATTAGCCAAATAGTCCCTACAAAACTGTATAGACAGACCAAAATTGAACGTTTTTAGTGTTCATTGCATCCCATACGGCTTTCTAAAGTGCTCAACCTGTGGACGAGATCAGATTGAGAAAATGTGAGGGTTTATTGGGTTCTAAATAGCATAAAAACTATCTTAGATAATAAGAGTATCAAATTTAATTAACGGACGCGAGTCTGGACTAAGGTGATTTATTGCAAGGTTTTCATCCACTAAAGGTCATGCATCTAGAAGCTATCAAACTAACCCATAACCCCAACACGAATCCTAAATGCAAAGATGGCCTAAGTCTAAACCTTAATCGCAAATCCTATATACAAATGATTAAATAATGTGCATGTCTTGTCAATTCACCGATACCATTTGGCATCCTCATGCACATCTTGTGCTATCAATTGTATCATGGGAATACGCAACCTATATGATATGGCCTCATTTAGCATATATATATATATATATAAAGTTGGATTGACTTGAACTATGACTTGACTGACCAGACTAAAAATATTTTCCATCAACATAGGATCAGATGGCTCAAATATAGACGCCACTAAGTTGGCAAAACTACGGTCACTGAACTATAATGTGGAGGATGGTAGTGCTTCAATGACTAGCAGCACTAAGTCAAAATGGCATATTGTCCACCTATTGGCCAAACCGACTTGAAGCTGCTCTCTCAACTTTGGCTATGCTCGACAATGCCTGATGGGCAGAGAAGCACCATGTTGGAATCATCTCTCTTTACTAATCTCTAGTGTCATACCTAACAATGGAGACTAACATAAAAAGACCTCTGGAAAGGATCTAAGTCCACCCCTAAGAGTCTAGAATATTGCTAAGTACTAGTCTAAGCTATATTTGGGAAATCTACATCACTCAAAAAGTCTTCATGTTATCATGTATCCATGTCTCATGGATCCTTGTTATGCTCAATACTCAACTATGTGTACTCTTGGGATACTCCAGTCTATGTTCAACGACTATGCTAAGGTGTCTTATAATTCTTGAGGCTATTGGGCAAACAATATTATTGGGTAAAGGTTGTTTCTAGTCTAGGTCTCTCTCTCGAATGTCCCTGTAAGAAGAACTAGACTACTCACCGGATCCTAATTGACTCGGTCCCAGCTCAAGTATCTCTCTCTAATCCCTAAGGAGCATAGATGACTACTATGACGCTATTGCCCCCTATGGCTCAGGTAACAATATACACATCTACTGATGGCTCCAAAAAGCTCTCCACATTAGGAAGGCATTGAGCATAGAGGGCATCCTTTATGTGGAACATGTTAAAGCTTGGACTTGGGAGTTTCAAATTTTGATGATAAAATATTATTCATGTGAATTATATGATGAATTGCTTGATGATGAGGTTCAGTTGAACTAGAGCTAGGTGATTCATTGTTCAATTATGATTAATTCATAATGTCGTGATATTTTGGATTGTTTTTGACATGTTATAGTGAACATGTGTGAACATGGATGTGGTCTCGGTTAAGATGTCTTAGACTTGAGCATATGCTAAAGCTTTCATGGAACCTTGAAGATCGAAATGTCTAGGTGGACTTCAATGCTTTGAATGTATTGGACTTATTTGAATTTGAAATTCAAACTTGAGTGAAAAACTTGTGTTGGAGTTTGGATTAGCCTTCTCGACATTAGTGCTCAAGTGGTTGGGAGCTATGGAAAAGCTTGGACTATTTGGCTATGAATAGAAGGCTAGGTATATGGAGAAGGATTAGAGCTTCAATGATATAATTATAAAAAGAAAAAGAAGAAAGATTGAGAATTGAGATTCTCAATTGGGTACTCTTTGCTAAGGCTATATTTGCCAAGTTCTTAACTTTCAGATTCAAAAGAGTGTGCTGCAAATGATTATTGTATTTAAATCTCTTAAGTGATTCTATGTAATAGATCTTGTTGATCTTATGACAAATGCTACAAATAAGATTAGGAGTGATCTTGTGGTGTATGCTTGCAATAGGTTTATTTGTACACTTTGGGTGTGAAGTGGGGTTGAGTGATTTTGTAATTATGCATATCAAGTTTCGGCTTGTGAAGTCAAGCTAAGTGCCAAGTGGTGAAGGACAAGCTTGTGGCTTGTGAAGCTGACTTGGGGGTTGAGTGTGGGGAAGGACAACTGGGCTTGTGAAGTACTTAAGTCTTGCTTGGTGAAGGACATTGGTTAAAAACTTAGGTTGTTACACATTTTCGGTTTGACCACAGTGAAACATACAAGCTCTACCCAACCGTAGAACAAAGTGGTGTAGAAGAGAGGATGTACCATTTGGAAAACCTCTTAAAAATCCTTGTGTGGACTATATGTAATTTTTACCTTACACTTGCTTGATCTATTTCAGATTAACCTATTTGTTCCTTATCTTATGAATGGTTTGATTAGTTTGCCAATGCATAAGATTGGTTACAAATTTGTCAATATATGACTTGTTCTTTTGCTAGAGTTATGCTTACATCCCTCAGCTAACATATAAAGTATAATTCATTTTGTATTTCACGATCGGTTTTAATTAAAATTAGATTGAACTCTTATCATCACTTTGTGCTTAGGTGCTACAGTTCTATTTTTCATCCGAATCTTTCATTTAGTATTAGAGCTTTTGTTGGCACAAGTGTGTGTGTCTTGAAATATGAAGAGCAATCAAGTACAAGTTTTCGTTGGTAAGGTAAACTTTTGAAAGATGATGGGTACACCTCAAAAGATATACAAGTTGGGAACCTCTTTAAAAATCTTTGTATTTGATTCCTTGTCCTTACTCTTTTAGCTTTAATTGTTTTTCAGCTCATATATAAATTATTGTAGCTTGTTTGTTTGAACTTGTTTAACAATACTTATTGTGATTATTTGTATATAGTCACTTATATTTGTTTAGTATCTCCATAGGTGAAGATCTTGTTTTTGGTACTATCTATTGAATAAAGTATTTTAGATATTCCACTGTGTATCAATTCTCTCTTTTCATAACACTGAATTTGAAACTATGCTTTGGGTTATTGACGGTGTGCACAATCCAATGTCTACTCATCTTATCTGTTTGGTCCAATTGGTGACAAAACTAATATACCTGTAGGGTGAGGTAGAGATACTTAAGTGAAAATACTAAACTCTATGTACATACGTGGACCAGAGAAAAAGGCCACTAGTTGTGGGAGTTTGATTGCCAGCCGTTGGATTGAATCAATCCAACCGTTGGAAAGTGTAGCAAAGCAACCTGCCCATATATATATATATATATAT
>JAVDBV010075934.1:0-17587 GCA_032619315.1 Piper longum
CATTCTTCAGTGGTGTATGACCTGCCGTCCCGTACCGATTTGTAGTACTAATCTTAACTCACATGACTACTACCGTTGTGGTAGACTCTCAAGCAAAACTCTAAGTTAAGATGAGCATACAATGTTATCCCTCTATCAAGTCAATATGATCCGGTCAAACTGCACTGTAGGTCCCGAAAAGGGGTTAAGTTGGTCCAAAAGGTTATCAAACATACGGTAACCACATAAAAGGCATGCGAGAGACACAATCCTAACATCTAACTATATACGATTAAATTGGACCAAATATCATAAAGCCGGGCGTGCCGCATCCAAACAGAAGTTCCGAACACTGAAGGAGGCTAAGGCCGGACAACTTACAACATATCATATATAAACGACGGCAAGAATGGCCGGACCCTACTAACTTGATTCAGGTAACAACCGAACCGACATTAAAAACCCTCGGGCCGATAGCCCGGGTTTTATAGTTTGGCTCGATCTCGCTCGTACCAACTCAATATTGACCCAAATAGGAAAAACTTAAATCGGGTAAAACCCTAACCCATAAAATTGGGTTTTACAGTCAGCATAACTTTTCTGCCGATCCTGAGCTGCCTTAAGCCTTTGCTGGATGAGTTGCACTTTGTCAGCTGCTTCTCTCACCATCTCCGGCCCGACTATAACTGCCTCGGTAGACTCCAACCAGCACAATGGAGATCTATAAGGCTAGGGTATTTCCTGGCCATTTCCTTTACAGTCTCCCATGTAGCTTCTTCTGATCCCTGATTTCTCCATAATACCTTTACCAACGGGATCTCTTTGTTTCGGAGTGTCTTAATTTCTCTTGCCAAGATGCGAATCGGTTTTTCCACATAAGTTAAATCTGATTGCAGCTCTAAGTCTGCCACATTTGTGATGATGTGATTCTCATCCCGTACATATTTTTTTAGCATTGACACATGAAAGACATTGTATACACCATCTAGTCTTGCTGGTAATGCCAATCTATATGCACAACTTCCGATTCGATCCAGAATTGGAAATGGTCCTATGAATCTTGGCTTCAACTTCACTGACGTTCTAAATCTGATCACTCCCTTTTTAGGTGAGGTTTTAAGGTAGACGAACTCCCCAACTTGGAATTCTAAGTCCTTTCTTCGAGCGTCAACATAACTTTTCTGTCGATCTTGAGCGGCCTTAAACCTTTGCTGGATGAGTTGCACTTTTTCAGCTGCTTCCCTCACCATCTCTAGCCCGACTATAACTGCCTCAGTAGACTCTAACCAGCATGATGGAGATCTGCAGGGCCGTATAAGGCTTCAAACGGTGCCATCCCGATACTGGCCTGATAAGAGATTGTAAGTGAATTCAGCTAAGGCTAAGTGATTCTCCCAATCTTCACCCCGGTGAAGGATGCAAGCTCTCAACAAATCCTCCAAAGTTTGATTGGTCTTCTCACTCTGACCATTAGTTTGGGGATGATATGCTGTACTTAATTTTGGTCCCCATACCTTTTTGGAAAGCTTCCTAAAAATGTGACGTGAATAGAGAATCTTTGTCAGAGACTATCTCCTATGGAATTCGATGCAGCCTGAAAATGTTATTGATGTATATTTTTGCTAGGTATTCCGCCATCCTTGTTGATTTCGTGGGGATAAAGTGAGCTGCCTTAGTCAGACGGTCCACAACCACCCATATTGAATCATGTCTTTTCTCAGTCCTTGGGAGTTTAGCGATGAAATCACATGTGACACACTCCCATTTCGAAGTAGGTATCTCTAAAGATTTTAGTAATCCACTGGGTAGTTGACGTTGTGCTTTGATCAATTGGCACGTCTAACACTTAGAGACAAAATCCACCACATCCCTCTTCATTCCAATCCACCAATAGGTTCACTTTAGGTCTTGGTACATTTTTGTAACACCAAGGTGTATTGAGAACCTTGAACGATGAGCCTCTGAAAGGATATCCCCCCTTAGTAGATCATTATTGGGTACCCACAACCTTCCTTTAAATCTGATTACATTGTTAGAATCTGCCACCATGTCTGGAGTTTTGTCCAACATTTCATTCAGCTCGACATCTTCCATTTGTGCTAGCTTAACTTGGTCCACTAATTCATTAGAGATAAGCAGGTTCACCAGTAGTTCTGTCAGTCGTTCTACCGGGTTAATAGTTTCCACTTCAGCTGACATAGCCCAAAATCTAGCTTGCTGTGACCCATGTCCACCTTGCCCTTCTGACTAAACGCGTCGGCTACCACGCTCGCTTTTCCCAGATGGTATAAGATTTGGAAGTCATAGTCCTTCAAGTATTCTACCCACCGCCTTTGTCGAATATTAAGCTCATTTTGTGTGAAGATATACTTCAAACTCTGGTGGTCAGTAATCACTATGATTTGGGATCCATACAAGTAGTGTCTCCAAATCTTTAGTATAAAAATCATTGCTGCCAATTCCAAGTCATGGGTTGCATAATTTTGCTTGTGAATCTTCAATTGGTGTGAGGCATAAGCCACCACCTTACCATTTTGCATATGGACACATCCTAACCCCACTAGAGATACATCACTGAAGACCACGAATCCATCATTGCCATTTGGTACAATTAGGACTGGTGGAGTAGTTAGACACTTCTTCAAAGATTGAAAACTCTCCTCACACTTGCTACTCCATTCAAACTTGACTCCCTTGCGTGTAAGCTTAGTAATTGGTGATGCCACAAAGGAGAAATCTTTAATAAATCTCTGATAGTAACCTGCTAGCCCACGGAAACTTCGGATATCAGTGACTGACTTGGGTTGTGGCTAATCAGTGACTGCTTTCACTATTAATCGATCAACTGTGACTCCCGACTTTGAGACAATATGTCCGAGGAAATTTACCTCCTTCATCCAGAAGTCACACTTTGATAATTTGGCGAACAATTTATTCTCCCTCAAAACGAGAAGAGCAATGGACAAGTGTTTCACATGGTCTTCCTCATTATTTGAGTAAACCAAAATGTCATCCACAAATACGATAATAAACTTATCCAAGTATTCGTGGAACATTGTTATCATAAATGACATAATGGCCGCTGGCACATTTATCAGACCAAAAGGCATAACCAGAAACTCATAGTGCCCATATCGTGTTCGTAAAGCCGTTTTTTGTATGTCAGATTCCTTCGCCCGCAACTGATGATATCCAAACGGTAAGTCTATTTTTTAAAATACTCCAGCTGTTTTCAGCTGATCAAATAAGTCATCAATCCTCGGTAAGGGGTACCGATTCTTACCTGTCACTACACCGCATTGGAGAAAGATAGGTATTGGACCCTTCAACAAGGTACTTGAGTCATATAATGTGAGCTTTTAGGAAACCAGGCTCTGATACCACAGGTAACGACCTGCCATTATTCAATTATTTAATTGTGCCTAGATGGCCAAGTGTGACTTAAACAAACTACTAAGTTGTTGAATGGTAACAATTAAACAATGATGTATAAAAATTGGTTCCCACCGTCTCAGACCGTTTCCCAGTAGCCACATATATTTCTCAATAAAAATTAAAAGGGACTCCCAATATTTTTCTTGCTCCATGCTCTGGTTGTCAATGGCTTCTCCCACCTAATTTCGCATTTGCACACCTGCGCAGGCAATTTTGTGTTAGTGATTACAACACTAAATAGTATAATAGACAAAACAAGTCAAGTACATTCTACTAGTTTCTTATGTTCATTTTAATATACGGTGAAGCGATACCATTAAACTCCAAAACAATGTGGAGGAGGTATCTGTAGTTATCCGCACACCCCGGCCATAGCCTTTTTTGTGAGGAGGCTACCACTACCATCTCCAGTGCCTCGCACACCCTGGCCGTAGCCTTTTTGTGGGGAGGCTATCACTGCACTCAAGTGATTGCTACACCCTGTTTGCGGGGAAGCTCTCACTACCAATTCTAGTGTCAGTGCCTTGCACACCCTGGCCATAGCCTTTTTATGGGGAGGCTTGTCCCTACACTCCAATGCGATGGAGGAATCGCAGTTCCTCGCTCACCCAGGCCGTAGCCTTTTTATGGGGCGGCTATCACTACTCCAAAACAATTTGATGCAATACACAATTTACATATATAATACGGCCCCGCATCAGACTGAGTAAATTCCTTGACCCCGGTTGCAATCGGTGCATGGTGGTCGAATCTGGGCTCAGGCCGACCTAGGCTATCAACAAGGAAAAATACGACGTTCTACCTATTATACATACCTGACTTATGCTTTCGTCCGACTATGATCCGCACCACAAAAAGGCTACGGCCGGAGTGTGTGGATCATTGCGGATACCTCCTCCGCATTTGTAACGACCCGCATTTTTTAATTATTTAATAGGGCCTAGATGGTCGGGTGTTACTAAAAATCAAACCATAAATATGACTCATTTAAAGTAAACTATGTTTTAAACAAGATAAAATATTAATTTTCCCACAGTCATAGACCGTTTCCCAAAGCCACATCGATAACTCAAATAAAAATTAAAAGGGAGTCCTCATATTTATCTTGCTCCATGTTCTGGTTGTCAATGGCTTCTCCCACCTGATTTCGTATCTGCACACCTGCGGAGGCAATTCTACGTTAGTGATTACAACACTAAGTAGTATAATGGACAAAATAAATCCAGTACATTCCACTAGTTCCCTATGTTCATTTTAATATGCACTACCATTGTGGCGTTGCCTAGACTCGAACTGGAGACCCTCAATGTGATTCCCGGACCTGAACCGGTAACCTTGAGTGTGATTCACGGACTTGAACCGGAAATTATGAGTGTGATTCACGGACTTGAACCGGAAATCTTAAGTGTGATTCACGGACTTGAACCGGAAATCTTAAGTGAGATTCACGAACTTGAACCAAAAATCTTAAGTGTGATTCACGGACTTCAACTGGAAATCTTAAGTATGATTCACGAACTTGAACCATAAATCTTAAATGTGATTCACAGTTTCACGGACTTGAACCGGAAATCTTAAGTGTGATTCACAGACATGAACCGGAAATCTTAAGTGTGATTCACGGACTTGAACCGAAAATCTTAAGTGTGATTCACGGACTTGAACCGGAAATCTTAAGTGTGATTCACGGACTTGAGCCGGAAATCTTCACTACAAATCCTAGTGCCAGTGCCTCGCACACCCTGACCATAGCCTTTTTTTGGGGCAGCAATGACTACTCCCAAACAATTAGATGCAATACACAATTTACGTACTTAGTACCGCCCCATGTCAGACTGAATCAATTCCTTGATCCCAGCTGCACTCGGTGCACGGTGGTCGAATCTGGGCTCAGGCTGACCTAGGCTACCAACAAAGAAAGTACGATGTTCTACCGATTATACGTACCTGACTTGTGATTCGTCAAACAGTGATCCGCTCGCCCTAATCTGAATGAGGGCATAAACTTATACATTAGTATAATTTTTATTTACATGAATCTATATGCAACTACATGACTAATTTAATATCAATTTAAATGATGTAATTAGTTCATGTTAGTCTTAATTACCCACTACATTTTCAGCAAGTCTAATGATAATTAATTATCAATGTGATATAATCAATTAAATATTTCTTCACATTTCAAATTAATTATCACAATTATAATTCCTCAATTACTAGTTAATAATTTAATTATTAACCATGCCCAATACTAAATTACTAGTATTAGCATATTCTTTACTGATTTGCATTATCCAAAATCAAGGATATTTTTAATACCATTATTTTTATTTATTTAATTTAATAGAGGTTGAATTTTTATATAATTATAATTTATTAACCACTTGATTGAATTTAACCGCTTCTAACAAGCCGATTAATTATTAAGAGTTTCTTATTACCGTAATTTTCTTAATATCATAATTTCGTATAATAATTTATTAAATTACTATTTTATGCACTTAACTCGCATCTCATTAATTTAATTATTTTTAAAGTTTTATTTCGAGTTGATATTATTTTTTAACTCGAACGGGTGTCGAATCAACCCATATTTACAAAACTACCATCTTCTTCTTCCCCAACTGTCTCCAAAACAGAGGTGTAATCGGGTGTTTTCCGACGCATTGTTCGTCGTCGTCCGACCACCACCAGCCAATCTACCACCGTGAATGGACTTATCTCCGCCCCATCTTTGATTCCAACTATGACATTTAGATATTTCTATCATGATCTCCCAAAATCGACCCCTGAAGTCATCAATTTGATCACGGTCGCGACAGCGCTTCGTGCGCCTCCGGCCGCCGTCAACCGCCATCGACCGCCACCGACCAGCTCCACCTTGCTTCCAAGGTTTATCCAAAACAACCCCCGGCCACTTTCCGGCCACGGCGACGCCGTAATCGGTCAATTACAGCAAATTGGCCATTTCCACCGCCTGCCCGTTGCGTCGCCGATTCCGCCGCCGGTGAGCTCCGCCGCTCCGATCAGATAGTCGTCTAGGAACACTCGACCCATGAGGGATCTTTCCCGACCAGATTGTAACCCAATCGCTGCCCCGACCGGCCGGATTTTCTCACCCACCGTCGTCGGCAGTGTTCACGCCCAAAACTCCGGCTTTTCCAATTTAGTTCTTTTTCTTTAAGTTTTGTTGATTTAAAACTTTAATGCCAAGATTATGAAGTTTATTATCGATTCCGATATATGTATGCATGAAAAATTAGGAAAAAGAAGAAAAGGAAAATTACCCGAGAAAAGGAGGAAACCGGCATATATGTGAGCAAGAAATATGAAGATGATGTTCTCCCCTTTCTCCTTTTATAATGTTATGAAATGACGGCTAGGGTATGTGAAAACATACTTCACCCGTATTTCACTTAATCGGGTAACCGGGTAATTGGGTAATCGTCATAATTCACTTAACTATTTAAACAGTTACGCGGTATGGTTCACTTAACCGGTTAAATGGGTGTATGACAGTTCACTTAACTGGTCAAACAGGTCAATCATACTTAACCAGCTAAAAACTAATTAAAAATAAATTTTGTCACGTTTGATCCCATAGCGTCAAACGCTATTATTATTTTATTTATTTTATTTTTTTTCCCGGGTCTTTACAGCATTGTTTTGGAGTATAGCGGTATCGCACCACTACATATTAAAATGAACATAGGGAACTAGTGGAATGTACTTAACTTGTTTTATATATTATACTACTTAGTGTTGTAATCACTAATGCAGAATTGCCTCCGCAGGTGTGTAGATATGAAATTAGGTGGGAGAAGCCATTGACAACCAGAGCATGGAGCAAGATAAATATTGGGACTCCGCAGTGATCCGCACACCCTAGCCGTAGCCTTTTTATGGAGCGGATCACAGTCAGACGAAATCATAAGTAAGGTATGTATAATACGTAGAACGTCGTATTTTTCCTTTTGGTAGCGTAGGTCGGCCTGAGCCCAGATTCGACCACCATGCACCGAGTGCAACCGGGGTCAAAAAATTGACTCAGTCCGACACGGGGCCGTATTATGTATGTAAATTTTGTATTGCATCGAATTATTTTGAGTAGTGATAGCCACCCCATAAAAAAGCTACGGCTGGGGTGAGCGAGGCACAGCAATTCCTCCATTGCATTGGAGTGTAGTGATTGCCTCCCCATAAAAAGACTATGGCCGGGGTGTGCGAGGCACTGGCAGTAGAATTGGTAGTGAGAGCTTCCCCACAAACGGGGTGTAGCAATCACTTGAGTTCAGTGATAGCCTCCCCACAAAAAGGCTACGCTCGGGGTGTGCGAGGCACTGGCACTGGAGATGGTAGTGGTAGCCTCCTCACAAAAAAGGCTATGGCCGGGGTGTCCGGATCACTGCAGATACCTCCTCCACATTGTTTTGGAGTATAGCGGTATCATTTACCGCATATTAAAATGAACATAAGGAACTAGTGGAATGTACTCGACTTGTTTTGTCTATTATACTACTTACTGTTGTAATCACTAACGCGGAATTGCCTCCGCAGGTGTACATATACGAAATTACGTGGGAGAAGCCATTGACAACTAGATCATGGAGCAAGATAAATATTGAGACTCCCTTTTTATTTTATTGAGAAATATGTGTAGCTACTGGCAAACGGTCTAAGATAGTGGGAATTAATCTTTATACATTGTTCTTAAATTGTTATAATTCAGCAACTTGGTAGTTTGTTTAAGTAATACCTGACCATCTATGCCCACACTAAATAATTGAAAAATGGCATGTCGTTACAAGTGGTATCAGAGCACGATTTCCCAAAAGCTCACATTATATGACTCAAGTACCTTGTTGAAGAGTCCAATACTTATCTTTCTCCAATGCGGTATGTCATTAGGAACGTAGTGGACTCACTAAAAAACCTAAGTAATTACTAAAAGAAAACCTTTTTTAAGCATAACACTGGTAGGGGATGGTGTGCCGCTTATGTGTCATGCTAAGTGCATGTGACACCTAAACAAATGAGCGTATATGGGAGGCCTTTACAATAAGCGGTGTTATCTATGTAGTATGGGTGGTATGGGATGCCTGTACGATATGGATAACAGTGTCATGGGACAGTGTGCCCCACTTTAGCAATGCGTGTGAATGACGATGCTTAAAAATAATAATTATAATGAAAAAAGAAAAATTTTTAAGGAACCATAACGGAATAAATTTTCAGATGGCAGGAACCCGTAGGAAGTCGAGCCAAGCTGCGCAGTTAGACTCTAACGTGGAGAGTGTGTTGAGTGAGATTCTGATGGCCATACAGGGACTAGCACAGGCTTCAGAAAATACCATTTCTGTGGTTCAGAACATGGCGCAGCGGTTACCTGGATTGGTAGATGGGAATGGTCCTAGTAATGTCCCAAATGAGGATCTGGGGAGCACCCAAGAGCAGGTAGGGGTAGCTGACCCAGGCGAGTGAGGGGAACTTCCAAACCCAGTGCCACCGATAGTCTGACAAGTGGTACTGCCAGTTGTGGATGACAGTGATCGTTACACTATAGAGAAGTTTCGGAAGAACAAAGCCAAAGTATTCATTGAGGGACTGACCCAATGAAGGCAGAGAGCTCGAATGATATTACTTAGAAAGCATTTAGAGCTCTCTATGTGCCCCATCGCCATCAATTAAGGTTGGCGACATGCATGCTTTAGAAGAAAGCATCGTATTAGTGGAAGTCCATGGAGAATACTGCGTTCCATCAACGGGAGATTTCGTCCATTTCATGGGTGGAGTTTGTGATAGCTTTCAATGGACAATACTTTCCTAAGTCTGTGGTCCAGAAGAAAGCATTGGACTTTGCTACTCTAGTCTAGAGGGATGATTCAGTTAGGAAGTCTACCAAGAGGTTCTTTTAGTTGGAGCGATTTGCACCTGGGATTTTGGCAACTGACAAGGCTAGAGCGGACAAATTCTTATGGGGGTTGAAGCCAGAACTGAGAGTAGGGTTGCTACGGTGCCGAGAGGCACAATAACCGAAGTAATTGATGCAGCCACTACTTACAAGTTGGTGTATGAGCACGACTGTGCACAGAGGTAGGGTAAGGCTACGATGCAACATAAGAATGCCTATCAAGGCAGTGGTCAAAACTGATCTGTACGACACCAATAGCAGAACTAAACATCAGTAACATTGTCAGGCTGCATGGAAATCCAAAGGAGATAGTCTCTGACAAAGATCCCCCATTGATGTCACATTCTTCGGAAGCTTTCCAAAAAGCTATGGGGACCCAAATTAAGCTAAGTGCATCATATCTTCTCCAAACTGATGGTCAGAGTGAGAGGACCAATCAAACTTTGGAGGATTTGTTGAGAGCTTGCATCCTTGATCAAGCCAGTATCGGGAAGGCACCGTTTGAAGCCTTATACGGTAGGCCCTGTAGATCTCCATCGTGCTGGTTGGAGTCTATTGAGGCAGTTATAGTCATGCCAGAGATGGTGAGAGAAGCAGCTGAAAAAGTGCAACTCATCTAGCAAAGGCTTAAGGCAGCTCAGGATGGGGTGAAAAGTTATGCTGACACATGAAGGAAGGACTTAGAATTCCAAGTTGGGGAGTTCGTCTACTTGAAGACCTCACCTAAAAAGGGAGTGATCAGATTTAGAACATCAGAGAAGTTGAAGCCAAGATTCATAGGACGATTTCAAGTTCTGGATCAAATCGGAAGTTGTGCATATAGATTAGCATTACCCCCAAGCCTTGATGGTGTACACAATGTCTTTCATGTGTCAATGCTAAAGAAATATGTACGAGATGAGAATCACATTATCACAAATTTTGCAGACTTAGAGCTGCAGTCAGATTTAACTTACGAGGAAAAGCTGATTCACATCTTTGCAAGGGAAATAAAGACACTCTGTAACAAGAAGATCCCTTTGGTAAAGGTATTGTGGAGAAATCATGGATCAGAAGAAGCTACATGGGGGACTGAACAGGCAATTGCCAAGAAATACCCTATCCTATTTGTAGCTTAAAAATCTTTGTAATTGTTGTAACGTGAATCGATACTGGAGATGTATTGATTTTTGGATGTTCTATTCATGCTATGATATTTCGGGGATGAAATAATTCTAAGTTGGGGAGATTGTAAAGACCCAGAAAAAATAAAAAATAAAATAATAATAATAAAAATAAAAATAACATTCGACGCGGTCGGATAGAACATAGGGAAATTTAATTTTTTTCATTTAATATTATTGTCGTTAGCTAGTTAAGTATGGTTGACCTGTTTAAAGAGTTAAGTAAACCATCCCAATTAACCGTTTAAACAAGTTAAATGAACCGTACTAGTTACCCATTTATCTGGTTAAGGGAAATGCACGGTCGACGTATGATTTTATATACCCTAGCCGTCATTTCATTATATAAAGAGAAGGGAGGGCGCCATTCATATTGTTCTCCTTTAGACCGATGCCGACTTCTTCCTTGCTTGGGTATTTTCATCTTTCCTTCTTCTTCTTAATTTTCATGCATTGAATATATTGAATTGACTATAAAACTTGATAAAAAAATGCGATAAAAAGTCTTAAATCAATAAGAAATAACTAAATCTCAAATCGACGAGAAAGAAAGTAATTAAACCAAAAATACAAACTTGAAGTCGTCCATGGCCGACAAGCCGGAAGTTTGGGCAAGGTGGGCAACTGTAGGAAGAAATCTGACCGGCGTGGGCAGCAATCGGAGTCCAATCTGGTTGGGAAGGATCTCTGGAGGGTTGAGGGTACCTAATCAAACATCGGATTGGATCGGTGACGCTCGCTGGCGGCGGAATCGGCGACGCAAGCATGGGCGGCGGAATGGCCGAAATTGCTGTAATCGGGCGATTCCAACGTCACCGTGCCCGGGAAGTGGCTGGGGGTGATATGGGAGGAACCGTGGAAGCATGGTCGAGCTGGTCGATGTCGGTCAATGGTGGTCGACGGCGATTGTCGGCGACCGGAGGTGGCAGAACTCGGTATGCAAACATGATCCGGACGGTATTTCACGCTGAAATTTTGGGCATAATCGAGAGGCAGCGACCAAAAGTCCTAGTCGGGATCAAATTTGGTGTGGAGGAGAGTTGATTACGGTTGTGGCTTGGCTGGTGGTGGCTTCACGACGATGAACAATGCGTCGGAAAACACCCGATTACAGCTCTTTTTTATAGAGAGTTGGGGAAGAAGAAGATGGCAGTTTCGTAAATATGGGTTGACTCGACACCGTTTGAGTTAAAATAATCTTAACTAGGGATAAATCCATATAAATAATTATTCTAATGGGTCATGAGTTAAGTGGCTAAATTAATAAATTAATATATTGAAGTTGCCACAAATAATTAATCGGCTTGTTACAAGCGGTTAAATTAAATCGAGGGGTTAATAAATTATAATCGTATATAATTTTATTAATAATATCTTTAAATTAGGATAATACAAATTAGTTAAAGAGTATACCAAAAATAGTAATGAAATTCCTAGTTATAAATTAATAATTATTTTATTAATTATCAAGGGAGAATTATGATTTAGATAATTAACTTAAAATTTGAAGAATGACTTAAAGGAGTATGCAATATATTAATCAGTTATCTTAATAGAATTATGGAAGATGAAATATTTAATATGACATATCATTTTGTTGCCTAAGCCCAGATTCGACCACCATGCACCGAGTGCAATCGGGGTTAAGGAATTGACTCATTCTAACACGGGGCCGGCCGTATTATGTATGTAAATTGTGTATTACATCGAATTGTTTTGGAGTAGTGATAGCCTCCCCATAAAAAGGCTACGGCCGGGGTGAGCGAGGCACAACGATTCCTCCATGGAGTGTAGTGATAGCCTCCTTATAAAAAGGCTACGGCCGGGGTGTGCAAGGCACTCGCACTAAAGTGCAGCGATAGCCTCCCCATAAAAAGGCTACGGCCGGGGTGTGTGAGGCACTGACACTAGAATTGGTAGTGAGAGCTCCCCCACAAATGGGGTGTAGCAATCACCTGAGTGCAGTGATGGCCTCCCCATAAAAAGGCTACAGCCGGGGTGTGCGAGGCACTAGTACTGGAGATGGTAGTGGTAGACTCCCCACAAAAAAGGCTGCGACCGGGGTATGCGGATCATTGTGGATACCTCCTCCGCATTGTTTTCGAGGATAGCGGTATCACACCACCGCATATTAATATGACCATAGGGAACTAGTGGAATGTACATGACTTGTTTTATTTATTATACTACTTGGTGTTGTAATCACTAACGCGGAATTACCTCCGCAGGTGTGTAGATACAAAATTAGGTGGGAGAAGCCATTGACAACTAGAGCATGGAGAAAGATAAATATTCAGACTCACTTTTTATTTTATTGAGAAATATGTTTGGCTACTGGGAAACGGTCCGAGACAGTGGGAACTAATCTTTATACATTATTGTTAAATTTTTATAATTCAGCAACACCTGGCCATCTAGGCTCAGAATAAATAAGACAGCGGGTCGTTATAAAGGAAGACGGCGCCAATCCGAAGGAAGAAATGAGGGTGACGTCCCCTCACTTTTTCCCTCTTTTTATAATGAAATAAAATACGGCTAGGGTACGTGGAAGCACCCCTTCACCGTAATTCCTTTAACTCGGTAATTGGGTAGCCAAATACGTTTCACTTAGCTGGTTTAAACAGTTAATTGTGATGGCTTACTTAACTAGTTAAACGGGTCAATCATACGTAACCAGCTAACGATAATTATTTTAAATAAAAAAAATTAAATTTCCCCAAGTTGATCCCACCGCGTCGAACGTTATTATTATTATTATTTTTTTCGGGTCTTTATAGAATGAAACTTGTTTAAAGACTTTTTTTGTAAGCCAAATGTGCTCTTAAACTATAAAGATGATGTTTTTGTTTGTAATCAATAGAATTCTCCTTTATATAGAAGAATATGTGTGGAATTTAAGAAGTCACTATATTAAACTTTTATGGAAAAGAAATATTCACACATAACTATATTAAACAACAACATTTGTGTGATAACAAAAAGTCAAAAATTAACAATTGAGTTAATCTTAATGGGTGTCAAATCACACTCACAACTCCCAATCCCATAAACTCATCGACCAACAACGTGGGGAGATAAAGCCTTCCTTTATCTTCAACTCTCAACCAAAACTCTACCCTACCAAAGAAACCATAGCCACTAACCACCCAAGGCCCACTGATTCGACCTGTGGTCAAACCTTATTCAACCTAAAGAGAAAAATAAAAAGAATAAAATAAAATACAATAAATTAAGCTGATTTAAGATACCAATACGATAAAGGTAATAATTGATAATTTATGATATTGATTCCATTGAATTAATTTAATTAAATAATATTTAAGATTCATTCCATGATATACAAAAACCCTAAATAAAATAACTTAGTTATTTTCGGGGTTTCACATACATGAGGAAGCTGAGTAGGATGGATAGGTAGCGTATGACCTAGAAGAGTTTTTTAGTCGACTGTCAGGTTTTAGCTTATGCAACCACCGACTGAGTAGCATAGCCACCTACTAAGTAACACGACCACCAAGTGAGTAGCACTAGCATGAACCGATTAACACATTTGCCAACCAAGTTTGACAGCCACCGACCGAGAAGCACAACCACCAACTGAGTACCATAGCTGCATAGCACAACCACTGTTCGAGTAGGTATACTACAGTAGTTTAGTAATAGGTTAGATAGTTGTCAAGGTACACAATATAGTACAGTAGTCACATATAGCTAGATGATATGGCATAAATTGCAGATGACGAACTAGGTTGGTTTGAGAGCCAACAATAGAGTAGAAGTAATGATAGTGTTGTGTTGACAACGGGTGTATGCTTGAGCAAGATAAGTATGATTATTAGTCTTGTAACATGTTATTTGGATAGTGTCAAGTTTAGTAACTAGACAGATTCATGAATGGCGATTAAAGGGGCTAAACTGGGATCCGAGATCTAGAGCATCAGATTTGAGTTATTTGCAGCACCCGGCATTAGAGATGCAGGTGTGTAGTGTTATGTAGTTACATGGTGTGCATCTTTGTATTGTCCATAGCCTACATATGACCATAGGGTAACGCTGTTTGCGAGTCTACCACAGTGGTAATAGCTAAGTGAGTCAAGATCGAGCACTATAAATCAATATGGGATGATTGGTCATTAATCACAGAGAGAATGAGACACTCTTGAGCTTCACAATTGGACGGGAGATACCCATCCACTATGACATGTGTACTTGCTATTCGATCGAGAGACACTTATATACTATTTACTGATTGCCTTAGAATGCTATGAACCATCCTTTGGTATGCCTATGTTGTAGTTATGGGGAAGATGATCATATCCACGCTAAACGCAACAATGGTACTTCAGAGTGACATTGCCTTGGCTTTCTTATGTTTTATATATACCACCATATCTTATCTTATACACCTCTCACTACATGACTATAGTTAGAAACATAGTGACCATATCTTTTAGATAGCTACCCGGGGTGGTCACCTTATAGGTCACCTTAGCACATTTCACACATTTCACACTTGCCAAAGCCCAGTTTTTAAGACCAGTCAAGACACCCTGATTGGAGGGTGTCCCTTTGCACAACCATATATGTCACCAGGTCAGCCTGACCTTTAGTCTACCTCTTCTATTGAGGTTTACATGGTGGGTTCTAATATATCACCTTTCCATGAGCACATCACCTAGGGCTACATTCATCTCATGTGGAAGAGGAGAGTATGATTACGTACTCAAGCTAAGTATGTAAACACATGCGTGATAATACCTTTGTCATTGCCAGGTTCACCTTCGACAAGTATGTTCTGCAGTAATATGACCTCATGGTGATGTGTTAAGTAGCACTACATCTCATTGGTGGTGCGGTTTACTAGCAGTATGTTTGTTCCGTTGGTATTGAATGGGGAAAGGCTTTATAATAGTGTCATCCATAGTAGTGCGTTCACAACAGAATATTATGGTAACTCCTTGCACCACATGTATGTGTGTAGCTATTTATATGATTCGATCACGGCCTATGTCCGTTGAATGTGTAACCCCCTAGTTAAATTCCGAGGACAGAATTTTCCTAAGGTAGGGAGGTTGTAAAATCCAAGCTTTTCGCCCGGTAATTTTAATTTCGATTCGATCATAACACGGATCGAGTTGCTTGCCCAACCATTTTACCACATATCTATGAATGGTATCTAGCTATGTATGAGTTGCCCTAGCCTTACCTCCTTTAGCTATTTTACCCTGTCGGACGCTATGTTCTTGACCATTCTTTTATGATCCGGTTCAGTGGAGCTGAGTTTAGTTAGACCTTAGGACCGAGTCCCCCAAGTGTTTAGTCACTTTTTATTGTGGTGGTCATATTTGTTTCATGTGTTCCCAGTGCAAAAACCTAAAATGATGTAAATGAGGACTTGGCACAAAAGGCTACCCAGACAATCTTTGAATTTAATGCTCTAAGTTCGTACCACATACCCGAAGATGGTGTCAAACTGCCCTTATGCCCATGACCTACCTTATTTTAGCAATTTTTGTATGTTGTTTATTTATTTTATAAACCACTAAATCATTTCAATCTTTTTTCTTTTTAAAATTCAAATTGCAACACATCTCATTAGGTGTATCACCCATGCCTATTACATCACCTAGCCAACCACCCTTATTTTTTTTTATAAAACCCCACCCTCATCCTCATCTTTCTACTCCAACCCAACCACTCCACTACCATAAACGTCCGTCTCCTTCTCCAACTTTCTTCTCCACTCTCTGAGCCCTCTCTATCCTTCCTTTGCCTTCCAAGATGTTCTTCTTTCCAGAGCTCAAGGACTTGTAAGAAAACTCCAAGTGACCTCCCTTTGAACAAACAGTAAAAGGTATGTTCATTCCCCAATTTTGGTTGATGATTCTTGTTTGGGTTGTTGTTTCGTGTATAGCTATTGTTGTTTGCATTTTTATTGAATTTTACCTTGTATATATGCTTCTCAAAGAATTTTGAGATGTGATTTCATGTCCTTATCATTCGTAGATAAATAGTTATGAGTTTTGTATCATTTGTGCGTCCAGATTTGCACTAGTTGAGCATAGAATGTATAACTCATGTTTTCAATGAAAGATTTGTATGATCTTGGTCTGTTTGTTTTAAAACGACATAGATACAATTTATGAGTTGAGCATGTCGACTGATTTGGCCAGTATGGTCATGAAAAAGTCTAAAATTGGACGAAAGGTGGTAGCTTTCAAGGTTTCATTGACCTGATCACTTATTTCTCCAATTTTTACACCTTAATATGATTTTAATTTCATAATATATCTTATGATCATCTTTTAAGCATGCTGTGATCTTAATATCATAAATTTACCGTAGTAAAATCACCATATCTAAGACCTAAAAAAAATTAATGAAACATTGTGTGCATCTGCTGTGTTCTTTGTTGACTACTTCTGTTGTGTGCTTAGTTAAATGTTTTGCAAATAATTAGACCATATAAAAATGAATAAAAGATTACCTAATAAACTGTAACGACCGCCATTTTTCAATTATTTAATTGGGCCTAGATGGCCAGGTGTTACTAAAAATCAAACCATAATTATGACTCATTCAAAGTAAACTATGTTTTAAATAAGATATAATAATATTTGTCCCAAAGTCTTAGACCGTTTCCCATAACCACATCTATAGCTCAAATAAAAACTAAAAGGGAGTCCTCATATTTATCTTTCTCCATGTTTTGGTTGTCAATGGCTTCTCCCACCTAATTTCGTATCTGCACACCTGCGGAGGCAATTCCGCGTTAGTGATTACAACACTAAGTAGTATAATAGATAAAACAAGTCAATGACATTCCACTAGTTTTCTATGTTCATTTTAATATGCGGTGGAGTGATGCCGCTATACTCCAAAACAATGCGGAGGAGGTATCCACAGTGATCCGCACACCCCGGCCGTAGCCTTTTTTGTGGGGAGGTTACCACTACCATCTCCAGAGCCAGTTCCTCGCACACCCCGGCCGTAGCCTCTTTTGGGGGGTGGCTACCACTGCACTCAGGTGATCTCTACGCCCCGTTTGTGGGGAAGCTCTCACTACCAGTTCTAAGGTAAGTGCCTCACACACCCC
>JAVDBV010075936.1:0-14909 GCA_032619315.1 Piper longum
CAAGATATCCGATTCTGGAGTTCATATAAGCTCTAGCTGGTTCCTTCCTCATCCTATTTCTTAAGTACTAGCAAATTATCAAGAGGCAAGAGCTGTGATATATAATGCATGCTTAGTCAGTCCTTAGTTTGGTAGCTCAAATAGCTGCATAAAACAACAAGATCTAATATAAGAGACTCAATAATATGCCAAATTAAGACAATGCTATTAATACAAAGATTAGCTAGTGATCATCACCAGCATGTGGGGCAGGCAACAATCAGCAGGGAATGGCTAACACAAATTAATAGTGGGAGTAATTATAATATATGTAGTGAACATTATTAATCACAGCAATCTACCAACTAATTAATCATATTCAAATTGAAGGCAAATCTGACGTAGTTAGAACACTAATTAGCGGTACTTTAAGTTTACAAGCAAACTTATGTTAATTGGAGGCTGTGTTGGATTGTCTTAACGCGTTTGCTGGTTATACGTGTTACGTTTTTGTAGTAAAACATGAAGGTTCTACTCAGCTAGGTACGTAAGAATAACAAAAATTTCAAGAGTATAACATTTACACGAATATTAGTTGTCAATATGTTTAATTATGTGCGGTCGAACGCATTAGTCCACAAAAGAAAACTTGAGGTTTGAAGATTTGGTTGCCCAAGTTTTATTTCAACAACAAGATAAGCTTTGAAAAAAACCAAGGAACAAAATTTAGATTAAGATCGAATTTGTTTCACAGTTTTGCCAACCTATAATCTTTTCCATAATCTAGAAAAACATAAACATGATCCGGTGCTTGTCATTTAGGAATAACAAGATCATAAACACATCCTTTTTTTTTTAACACAATGCTACTAGTTCGAACTCATGATGTTTGCACCCAAAATTAGTCACATTATGGCTCATTATAAATTTTTTTAAAGTCTTTTTTCTTAAGGAAGTGGGTCCCAGACGCATGGCAGCAGAGAAGCATTTGCTGACATCAGCAAAAATGGGTGCATACGTGGCAGTGCCAGGTGATACCGCGTCCGCTATCGGATCCTCGTCGGATATGACGCAGCAGTCATCAGAACCATAAACCCCACGCAACGTGTCGTCAAACGTGTTGCCAGCTCCGCACGTGCCACCGCCTTGCTCATGCACTTCTTATAAAAATCTAGCACCCCACCATGGCCAAGGCCGGGAGCCTCATCTACTCTGAGTCTCTGAAACTCTGTTCCAATTTTCTCTCCTTAATTTTCTGGGATTAAACCTTCTTCCTCTCCTCTCATTTTTCTCTTGGACTTGTTCTTACTTCCATCCATCCTCATTTTGGGTGCATGTTTTATAGATAGTGGTTCACACATACAAACTGGTCGATACATTAGGAGATCAGATCATTTAGATTGTTTGATTAAGGAAAATCAAAGATGATTGATAACATGGGAGGATCATTGAGCCTTACTTCTCTGAATCATGTTTCCTTGGTGTGCAAATCCGTGGAGAAGAGCCTGGACTTTTACCAAAATGTTCTTGGTTTCTTCCCTATAAGGAGGCCTGGCTCCTTCAACTTCAATGGCGCCTGGTATGTATTTAATTTACACATCTTATATTTTACTTGTCTTGTGGTAATTTAGGTGGATATCCCTGCAAGTGAATGACATGATCCTGGAGGGTTTTTAAAACAAAAAAATAACTCGGAATTTGGATTATAAACTGGAGGTATATATATTATGTTGTAGTTGATCATAAATTTGGATATGGTTTATGCAGGCTGTTCAACTATGGGATTGGCATTCATTTGCTACAATCTGAAAACCCAGAAATGATGCCTACAAAAAGAGAGATCAATCCCAAGGACAACCACATTTCTTTCCAGGTAATTAAGTTGCCCCCAAAAGAAATTAAACTATGGCAATTGCCGTTCTTAGCTTGTAAATCAGTAAAAGCTGCTTGCGACAAACTAACGAAGAAGTGCTTGTTTATGTTGGTTCTAGTGTGAAAGCATGGCTGCAGTGGAGGGAAAACTGGACGAGATGAAGATACATTACATAAAAAACCGGGTGGAAGAAGGGGGTGTGTTTGTCGACCAGCTCTTCTTCCAAGACCCAGATGGTTTCATGATTGAGATCTGTGACTGCGAGAACATACCGGTGGTGCCCCTCTCCGGCGAGCCGGTTCGGCTATGCGCTCGGCCTGGGCTCAAGCAGACTCTGCCGGTCCAACAGAGCAGGCTCCAAGTGCAGCCAGCTCCCCTGGCGCCCGCAACCAAGGGCCTGCCAGCAATTCAGATGGAGGGAGGAGTTCCTCCTGTCAATTGAGTCTCTTGCCATTTGTTATTTGGTGTGGGACGAACCTAGATGTTGGGAGTCTGTTGTTCATGGCCGGCTTGCCAATGTTTGAACTTATCTTCTGGAGTTTCGGTGTGTTATTTTCATGTTTTTGGCTCGAAGCCATCCAGGTCTTTGTCATGATTTGTTTGATGCTTGACATCACACCCGCGTTTAGGAGCATTAATATGTTGTAACTTGTAATGGGTCATATATTTTATAATCCGTTTTAAGAATGCAAACGTTGGTCTCAAGTATCTTCTTCTTACGACAAGGAATCAAAAGACATGTTCACGGTTAATAAATAAAAATAACATGAGAGGATCTGTATTTGCTGAATTCATACAGTGACTCAGTACATCAACAAGCTAAACGTTATTTATAAAAACGCATCGAAACCTGAAATAAACATTACTCTAGTCTCTATACCATGTTTTATTCTTATTCTAGTGGAAACAGATAAAAAAAGCCAATAGAAAGCAGATTGAAAAACTTCAATCTTCTCATAGTTTGCGGGAAAGAAATCACACGTAAATGTACTGGTTGATGCAAGCCATGCAGCATATTATATACCCCTTTCCAGCAAGCTCTCATAGTTCTCCAGCGATGCCATCTGCTTCTCCAAATGTCGCTTGAACGTCTGAATGAAAGCTTCGGGGCTCTTGTCTATGTCGTTGGAATCCCCATCGATCATCTTCAACTTCTGCTTCTCTATCACCGGAGCTCTTCTTAATCGAACATGAGTAAGGCCACCGGTTACACTATCCGACCTGGGCACCACAGTTGCTACGTCCACCCTTCTATCGACCCTCGAGATGTGAGTGGTGGCCATGCTTGTTTCCTTAATTGCGCCTGTTCAAACAAAGACTAGTCCTGCTCTCATCAACGTCAATCGTAAAACTATATACAGGCTTGGATGGAGAAGACTGGCGAGAAGGAAAGAATTGATCCATAGCTTCCAGCACAAGCAAGGTAGCTAGGCTTTTAGTTTGCTTGTATGTGCAAGCCAAGATGGTGCTCAGCGGGGGCACAACATTTATACGGGGGCAATGATCCTAATGCGACAGGTTTTGTTAATTCCAATCTACCATGCAGATCTTGAATGAGTTTATTCTATAAGGTTGAAAGTAACGGAAACGACAAAACAGAACAAATTAGATTGACCAAAAAAAAAAAGAAGAAATCATCCAAAAAAACACAAGTTTTGCATTAAAGCTGGGCACAATGTCAGAGTACATAGCAAGTAGGTACAACTTCATTTTACAACGTAGAATTCATAAACATGTGACATGAAGTCCTCGTACTGACTAGCAAAATAAATGGAACATATTTATTTACTCATAATTTGCCCCATGATTTATCAGGTAATACACAGACAAAAAAGATATTGTATAGTTATAACTTACAACACTTCACAGAAAACAGTTGAAGCCAAAAGTGATGTATCAAACCTCCTCAAAAGATAATTTATGATGCCTGGTCTCCTGTTGATAATTAATTTTCCATCTATTCGTGTATTTACAAGGTAACAGGAGGAAAGCCAAAGTTGAAATATTAACAATTGATACCGCACTGTCCCAATGCGGCCCTTTGGGTTGACGACGTAAACGGGTCAATCCGAACCCACAGCAAGGAGAAGATAGATGCAAGCAGAATTGCCCAGACAATGACAATGGTGGGAGTCCGATTTTGTCGGCCCAGTAGACCTTTTAGGAAAGGATACAGATGGACAATGACCCAGAGGGCAAAGAAAAGCTTTCCGAACAGTGGTCCCCATGATTGATACCCACTGTTTATGGCGTAAGAGACGCCTGCCACAATTCCAATCAAGTTCACAACAAGAACAGTTGTTGGAGGAATGAGAAGAGAGGTCCACTTGAACACATAAAGCTCGGCAAAGTCACCATCCTCGTCGGAGGCTTTGGAAGTAACAGTAAAGTTTGTATCAATTCCAGCAAGCACCTTTAATAACCCTTGGAACACTGCAAACAGATGGGCTGAAGTGCCACCAATAACCCAAAACTGTTCATTCCTCCACCAGTCCTCGATTCCAACTCCACTCCACCTTAGTTCCAGAATTCCAGTAGCAAAGATGGAAACAAAA
This sequence comes from Piper longum, assembly GCA_032619315.1. Taxonomy (NCBI): domain Eukaryota; kingdom Viridiplantae; phylum Streptophyta; class Magnoliopsida; order Piperales; family Piperaceae; genus Piper; species Piper longum. Next base: position 4,408 of record JAVDBV010075936.1, read on the forward strand.
AGAAGAATGAACCACATGCTGGCAAAATTGCTTATCTGCAAATCCATCAGGGAAAATTTACTTCAATGAACAATGACCAAAAAAAAACATGAAAAATTGTTGGAGACATATCTCCAAAGAACTTTGTAGCATCTAAGTATACGAGATTAAATCAAGATAATGACCAACCAATAAAGTTATGTTCCTCAAAAGGTTGAATGAAACCAGTAGATGGATAACTGACCTCAGGGATGATAAATTTTCCAGTCAAAAGACAGATAGCTGGAAGTACACAATAAGCAATAAGCGGGATGGAGGTCAGAGGGTAAACAATTGTGTTAATGTAAGCCAGTCTCTCCAACAGTTTTAACCTTCCACTATATCCATACCATATGGGGCAATGCCTGCTCAATAAAATCTCAACAGATCCCAGTGCCCATCGAAGCACTTGGTTCAAACGATCAGAAAGATTGATTGGAGCAGACCCCTTGAAAGCAGGACGAAGTGGCATACAATAAATTGAGATCCACCCACGGGCATGCATTTTAAATCCAGTAAGAATATCTTCTGTGACAGAACCATAGATCCACCCAATCTGCTCGTAGTAGTAGGAAACAGTGGATAAAGCTCCAACATGAATAAAAAATAAACAAGATAAACTTATCTATTAAAACAATGTCAGACCTCTTTGCCCCACTCAGACTTATCCTCGTAACCACAACTGATAACATGAATGGCCTCCTTGAGGAGAGTCGCCGGGTTTGTTGAAGGCGGTATTCCACCCTGCTCCATGAAAGTGGATGCAATGAACACAGGGGATTGCCCAAACCTCTTCTCCAAGCTTTTTTGGGACATAAGAAGTGTTCTTTCATCATCATAACCTACACAATTATTTTAAATGAGTACATATTCGAGAAAGAATGAAATGGAACTCTATTATCATTTGGCATATGTGATAGACACAAACATAAATGCTTGCACCGGAAAAAAGAAGTTATACATGCTAACAAATATGTTGTTAACATATTGTTGATTATAGATGAACAGTCACTACAAATAACGACGACAGTCAAAAATGATAGTTAACGTCTATGAGAGGAAGGATCTTGATATTTCAGTTCAAAGGTAAGTACAATATGCAATAGTCGGTGAAAGGTAAAACTTGGTTAGTCTTCTGAAGATAGGATAATAGAAACAAAAGAAATAACTATGCTTTATAACCAGCGCTAAGATAACTATTTTTCCTTTCATGCTTTCGATTTCTACAGGAAGCTCTTTTATCCAGATGTTTAAACTTCAATTTTTTTAGTATGTTCCATCAAACAGACAATTTGGTTTTCCCTTCAGGCATCTTGCAATATGTGTACTTTCAGTGGAAAAATAAAGCTATCAAGGATGTGAAAACTGAATACAAAAGAATAATTCATAAGTAGCAGAACACTAAGAGTTTGTTCTAAATTTGCAATATAATGTCCAATCAATGTCCAGTATGACATAACTTGTTCATAATTTCAGTTCTTAGATAGACTTACGAATTGTTGCTCAGGTACTAACTGACCAAGCAATTGAAAAAAAAATGATATCACTCCCTCCTCAAATAATTTATTGTAAAAAAGGTACCATTCTAAAAGAGATGGCAGTACACAATATAGAATGGCCATACCTTCAACACCTTCATCATCTTCCGCGTTGAAGATGGGAATTGTAGATTCAGTTCTTTGCAATGCCCTTTTGCTGTCTATATACTTTTTATTATTACCTCTTCCCTTCTTCCTAGAGCCACAACAGCTCTTGATTATGATGTTTGGTTCAAGATCAGCCTCAGTTAGAACTGGATCATACCCATATAAAGCTTGTCGATTGAAACAACATCCTGTACCCACGTATACTGGTCCTTGGATACCATCAAAACCTTTCAAGTTAATCTGTAAAATACAAAAATAGAAATTAATATTTTCCACTTACACCGTAAGCAACATTTGATGATTTTAGGGATATGTCATACATCAAAAAACACAATATTGCGGTTGGCATATCGATCGTGCAGATCAATCCCATCAAACCTTTGTGGGAACTGAACATAACAAGTTTTTTTCCCAAGAGCAGGATCCATCATAAAGCACATGGCCTCCCGCAGAGCTTTGCTGTTATTGAAATAGTGATCACAATCCACATTGAGAAGGTAAGCACCATTTGTCAACACCGCAGATACGCGTATCTGCAAAACCAAAGAGAGTAGACAAAATAAACAAGCAGAGTTAATCCAGTAATAAGACTAAACATAGAATAAGAGACAAAATAAACCAATGCATTCATGGCTCCTGCTTTCTTGTGGTGTTGAAAGCCTGGACGCTTCTCACGAGACACATAAACAAGCCTAGGAAGCTCATTTCCATCCGTGTCAAGCCCTCCACTGTGGCCTAAAAAGACCTACATTTCATAAATTCCAATATAAGCAACGTGTCTTCAAAAGTGAATCTGAAATCATTATGGATGGGGATAATGTCACCTGAATCATCCCTGGATGATCTCTTGGATTGTTTCCTGGCCAGGATGTTCCGTCTTGCATCGTCCAGCCCTCCTCAGGCGTCTTCTGAGCTTTTGCAACAAGAGCATTGATTTGTACTTTGAATTCTTCATATTCTCTCTGACAAAATCAGGACAAAAAAATATGTAACTTTTATGACCAACAAAAACAACATAGTACTTAAAATAGTTCACTCCTAGTTATAGACTTGATTACAATACTAATCATGCCAGACTTACTTTCATCGCTCTGCGTTCTTTCACAAATGAAGGTTGAATTTTGTCTTTCAAGTAATCTATCTTCTGAGCAAAATAAAATTCAGGTGCCCTTGGCTCAATGTTGTGTTTCTTGCAAAAAGGTACCCATTTTCTTGCAAATTCAGCAGTCTCTGAGAGACACTCAAAGGTCAGCATTGCAGATCCATCATCAGACACGTAGCAAGAAACTTTATCCACAGGATAATCCACTGCAAGAATGGACAAGACTGTATTTGCAGTGATCAGAGGCGGCTCCTTGAGAGGGTCCACAGTACTGACAAACACATCAACTGGAGCCAATAGTGAAGGTTCCCCTTCTCTGTCGTATCTGGGGTAAAAAGGTCAACATATAGCCAACTTGTTAACAATAGATATGCATGAACAAAAGAAAGTATGGGCATGGGAATATAAGTCAGTCTACTAACCTCAGAGCTAGCCTGTCAAGATAAGTTTCACGGTTAATGGGATACCACTTTGGAAACTGATCAAGCAGCCAAGATAGAGCAAACCAAATCTCACATATAACTGATACAAGCCACAATGCATATGCATCTTGAACAGGGTGAGTAACACGATACTGAAGGAAAAATCCTAAGATAATAAGCCGAAGAATGATCACAACTCGGTACGGGGTAAGATGGGATGAGGGTATTGGTACAACCCTGCTCAAAGGATGACGTGCATCATCAGCCCTGTCAAAATTTTAGTAGAGTCAAAATTTTCCGAAGCTTTAAAGGCAATCTAACCACAAAAGACTAATTTTGCCAAAACAACATGCATACATTTGGATATCTTCACCATTGGATCCAGTTCCCTCCAAGTCTCCCTTTCCTTCAGGATATTTATTGGTCATTTGCATGATATTTTTCTCTTGCTTTAGTTTCCAACCTTCAACTCTTTCCTTCCAATCAACATTCCCAAGCCCGTATGAGTTCAAGTCTTTTGACGGGTCAACAATTCTGACGGGAACTGGACCAGTGCAATAAGTAAAGTAATGAGCTTAAACATGATAGCGATGATAAGTAGGTTGGAGAGTAGCTGGTAGAACAGGTTATCGAATGCACAACATACCTGGCTGGGTTGGATCAACATAAGGGAGTGAATGAGCACGTTTTCCACCTGGACCTAAGGGACCAGAAGTAGTATGAACAGATTGGTTATCAGGCGTCATTGGGATTTCTCCCGATACCTGCACGGAGTAATTGACCATAGACATGAAGACATCATTAGTAAATGACAACATTTTGTATACAAAATCACTAAAAATAGCATAGTTAATTAACTTACTGGTTGCCCATTAGTAAGTAGCGGCATAGGGTCATGTCTAGCTGACAGCGATAATTCAGAGTCATCTTGGCTCTCTGACTTCCAGTGACGAGAGGTTTTCCCATTGGAATTCTTATAATTGAACTCATTTTCAAGGTCATCAATGTCATCTTCCTCATCATCTCCCTCCACACGAGGACTTCCTGTATATGACAAAGATAAACACAATATCTCTAAGCCAAACATCACACTCCTATTATGGAAGCAATTGGATGGAACTGAGCTGATCAAAAGCAGAAAAGAAAAAGCATGCCAAACAAACCCTTTTGCCGCCTGTATCTGGTCTTGCACTGCGGGCAACACTGATTCCCCTCTTTGCGTTCATAATCATAACAGGGCCGGCACACCGGAAACGCACACTCGTTGCAAGCAACGAATGGATCGCCGGTGGCCGTAACTCCCACAGTATCACCGCAGATCTGGCAAACCTGACCGTTCAAGTTCTTCAACGGCTTGGGCTGCCACAACAAACAAACAAAGCACCATGAGATCTAAACTTCGCACGCCCATCGCCATCTCAAGCCTGCTTCTTCCAACACCAATCAAACGCACCAAAAACATAATAACTACGAGTAGCGAGATTCGTCCTAAAAAGCAAAATTATCTAAGATGCAAAGACGTTTGTTTTCTTCAAATTGTGCTCAAACACAATGCAAAAGAAAAAAATTCAAATCCTCCAATCGAATCAAATGGAGGAAACTAAAGTTAAGCTTTCAACGAACACGCACAAGGAAATAAACGTTAAATGAAGAAGGGGGAAAAAAGGATATAATTGTGTAGATAGAGAGAGAGAGAGAGGAAGAGACGGACCCCGTCATTGCCTTCGAGGCCAATCGTGACGAACTCGTTGCGATTGTGGGATCCGGCGACCATGCCTCCACTCGCCGCCATCTCTCCCCGTCTTACCCAGAACTTTGCCGGAAGAAGAGAATGGTTCGGAATTCAGAGCGACATGAGAAATGAGGCGGAGGTAGAGAGAAAGAGATGGAGATCGTCTTCTTCAATGATCGATCGGCGTCGTCTTCGCCATTCCCACTGCTATTCTCTCTTCTTCACCCCTGCTCGTATTTTTTTAATCATTTTCCCGGGGGAACAAGCCGGCCGTCCGTGTTTACCGGCTCCTCCGGTTGCCGACTGCCTGGGCGAGCTTTGTAGGTCGATCCCCACCGGCTGCGAGTCCGAGTTGAATTACCGTATATTCTGTATTCGGTCCCTGGTCCTACTCGTACACCTATTTAGTTTGCATTATTCAAAAAAGAAATTATTTTTCATTGATTATCTGATTTTTTTCATTGATCATTTTTAAAAGATATATTAATTTATGTTAAAAATTATGGTATTTTTATAAATTTTTTACCCAAAAAATGGAGGGGTTTTTCAATATTACTTATTAATGGTGGGGGATTTAAAATTAATTACTAAAACAAAACTACCTTATATTTTATAATAATAAATAAATAAAAATCATTATCAATCGGCTGGCCAGCCACCCAAGGCTATAGTAATTGAGATCCGACAACCCCTTCTCGGGCAACTGGGCTAAAGGTCGATCGAGAGCGGCTCTTATTTAAATTTTTTTTATATTTTTAATTAAATTTATTTTATTTTTTAAAACTAGGAGATTTTAAATAACTCGTAACTTTTCTCTTTTTATGTTAATTAAGCTTAATTTTCCCACCACTAGTAACAATAAAAAAATTCCCCTTTTTATGATAAAAAACTATATTTTAACTTGTATTTATTTAAATATTCATCATAAATAATATTTTCAATATTTAACAAAATATTTTATTTGTGATTTTAGAATTTTCAAATAAGTTTCGAATAAAAATTGATTTTAACATTTAGTAAAACATAGTTCAATTCAAAAATAATAATTTAATCCAATAAAATAGTACTATTATGGACAATTAACTAAAATTAAATGTGATCATCTTAAATAAAATTCGACTATGAAGACTTAATTTTATTATAAATGATTAGTATTATGAGCATAATTATTATTTTTTTAAAAATATTATTATCTAAATTCCACCTATGCTAAATTAATTAAATTCTCGCAGGAGAGAACACTTTTTAACTATAAATGCCATATGCTAATTATTCTTAAATTCTAAATAATATAGGATACCCTTGTAATGTTAATTGCCTAAAATACAAATACGTTATAGAAAGTCAAAGACTTTGCTAGTGACGGCTGAGCTAGCATTATACCAGATGGTTGTTGGTATATCACTAGCTTGCTGTTCACAGTTGGTGGTGACCGGAAACAGCCGGCGAACGTTGACGTGACCTCCGGGCTACACTCCACAGTATCGTCCAGATCTGTCGGTGCTCCGGTCCGGTTTCTTTCATTTTCTGGCTTTTACCACCAAAATACCCACATGTGATATTCTTGTCTTTCTTGTTTGGACCACCCCATGTTTTGTTAACAATTATTTGTCATTGTGTTTTCCACGCTGTTAATGATTAAAAAGAGCTTTAATTAAAAAACCTCGTTTATCCGAATTTATTATAATTAATAAGTGTACCGCTCATCATGATCAAGTAATATCTCGATGAGTAGAATATCATTCTCGCCGAGAATAGTTAATCAATTAGTCAAAATTATCAAACTAAACTATCTAGAACAAAAAAGCATTTTTTTCTAATCTAAAACAAAATAAAAAGAGAATAGAACCTAATCTAAGAATTTGACTTTCTAAAAAATGAATCCTGCTAAACTAATTAATCGATAAAATAATTATGATCATGAAATTAACTATTACATTTTACGAGATGGTCGAATTTTTATTATATAATTACTCATTTCAATTAAATCCCTTTAATATTAGATATCTATCTCGCAGTACTATTGTTCATTAATTTATTTAATATATGCATTAAACCTCATTAAGTTCTTAATGTTAAATCCTTTTTATGCATTATTTATAGTTTTAAACTGAGTGCAAAATATTTTTTCTACAACTTATATTCTGACACATGTATTCAATTTATAGGTATATCTTGTCGGTCCTCTACAAACAAAGTATAACAAATTTATTATAAAATTAGTTATCTCTAAGCAGCCTCTCTCTTCGAAACATCACCATGTACTAACAACTAATCAAATAAAAAAAATCATTAAGCACAACAAAATATGACTCTCATAAAAAAATAATTAAAATTCTAATAAAAATAACTATTAAGCCGTTAGTTCGAGGTTCATCTTATCTCTAGCAAAATAATAAAATCTACTTCATAAAATATAAAAATCAAACACTCAAACAATGAGTATTTGAACATTCATAATAATATTACAATAAAAAGAAAGAAAATAAAATAAGAAAAAAATATTATGATCTTCAATGTATAATTGTCTTATTTATCAATCTCTTTTGGATCCTTAACTTCTTCCTTGATTTATCACTAATCATCTCTCTTTCTTTTGGGTATATGAATAAATGAGGGAGATAAAGTGCAAGTAAATAAGACATTCTATACATAATTAATATAAATATAAAAAATTCTAATCGTACCATCTTAATAATAGGTAAATGTCTCTTTTTCTCTTAAATTCTCGGAATTATTCTTAATAAGATGTTAGCTACAATTGAAAAGGTCTTATCAAAATAATCCATATTTAGAGGACCAAAACATCTAGAGCCTCCAAAAGTATAAAAAAATGGTGATTAAAGTATCTTCAATTTAGTGCATGAACATCTTTTTTATAACTTTAAATATTGGGGTTTTCTATGTGGAAGTCGATTCTTTAAATTTTGAATTACCGAAAATATTTCCACACCTATCGCCCAACCTTCACTAACTCGAGATGTAGCCTTTGTAAAGCCTGTTGCTCGAGTCAGAGTTATACATTAGCGAATCAGTCAGTTCAACTATCAGTTCGAGTCGAGTCAATTTCATGACCTGCATGTTGAGCTAAGGTCAGCTGTGCTTTATGAGCGACGATGGTCAAGTATACTTGAGTATATGATGATAATATAAAAAAATGATGAGAATGAGTTATCAGAGTATATAACAGTATGCAATTATTTTTTAATATATTTAATCGTAGAATTATTGTTAGTCCAAATAACTCATTAGGACGTGTTATATAGCACTTTGGGTGGGTTATTAGTTATAGAACATGTAATTTTGATGTTATGGAGTGTATTGTATTTTATGAGACTTTTTGATTTTTTGGTTTTTTTAAAATTTATTAGGTGTTAGTTATTATTTTTAACTCGAGTTGGAGTCGAGTCAACTTTTATTTACAAGAGTGCCACCCAAAACCGCTCTGACTTTTCTCCCCTAACCCCGATCGCTATCCCAATTCACCTTGCCGACACCTCCTTCGGCCGCGAACCACCGCCGATCGATGCCTATGCCTTCGTCGAAGCGCCATCGGGTCGTTCCCCCAATCTTCCTAGCCACTACCCAGCGTCCACGATGGACAAGAGCCACTCGATCACACCGCACTCCCGATGTCATATTGCCGTCGGCCGCATTGCTCAGCCTCATCATCACATCGTCGCCACCCCCTTTGACTCCAGGAAGCTTTTCCCCTCCCTGTGTGGCACCGCCGAGGTTGGCCAAGGGCCAATCGGACAAGCCGACCGACCCCAACAGACTCACGGCCACCGTCGGCAACCATCACCATCGCCGTTGATGTGGAAAGTATAATATAAGTGCACGTACTGAATCAAATAATAAAAGTAATAAAAAAGTATCATTTCAAGAGGAATTACTAGTAGAAATTCTAAGTTACTAAAACTAATTTAATTTATACTACTTAAATGAAAGCAAATTCAAAGAGTGATTTAATTATGAATTAAGATCAAATTAATCTAACATATAATATTTAAATTAACTATTAACTTCATGACGACAAACCTAGGATTTTTAATTTCACCTAGTGCTCTATATGATTAAAGTTATAACTTCTACCTATAAATTGGACATTTGGATCATTAACCACGGGAATTAATTATTCATGATAATATCTCAATTCACCATAAATTTATCATGCGCACTCAACTTTTATATCTCTATGAAATTATGTATGCAAAATGATACTTTAAGTTTTTCCCTTAACAGTTACCCAAGACATATGAGTATATCTTTATCTCATATGTGAATCACCTAAAACAAATGAACAAATACTATTTTATTCAATGACAAATTTAATTTTTCTATCTCTAGACAAGATTAAATATCTATATATAATAATAGATGGTCAATCTAATGATAGCATTAAGAGCGTAATAAAATAGATGACCCAATATCACAATCACATAGATAAAAATTAATAACCTTTATTAATCAATGCACTAAGTGTCATTGAAAATCCTAAAAAAAAATTTACTCTATAAAATATTTGATTAAACTCAAGAAATTTATATGTTCAGAAGATATCATTTAATTACAAAGAAAACTAAATCAAAATAAGAAAAACTCTTTTTGAGAAGTATCTCCATCTTTTGATCCAACTTCTTCGTCATTCTCTCTCATCTTTCGTGTCGTCGTTTAGCCGTCTAGAGTTGTTCTCCTCCTTCCTTCTTTTAAAACCCTAATTCCATTTATAAATGATCCGCCCAATAGTATAAGTGGAGCCCACCATAAAATCTCGAAATGGTGAAAAGTTAATTTTTCGTCGCTAGCGCTCAAGTATTCTGATGAGTGCTTTGGTATAAAACCCGTAACTCGAGTCAGGGTTTTATATTCGTTAGCCGGTAAGTTCGACCGTAGTCCGAGCCAGTTCAGCTTTCAGAGCACGTGCGTTGGGTCGAGCGACCGTGTGCAAGTGCTATGAGGGTTCATATATACCCAAGTATTCAATGATAACGCCAGACATGCATCAGCAGACTGAGTTATTAGCAGATATGAGAGTATACAGTTGATGGTTTTATTTTTTTCTTTATTTTGTGACCGTAAATGTAAAACCCACGATTCGAGTCAGGGTTTTATATTTAGAACCGGTCGGTTCGACCGTTATTTTCGAGTCGAGTATGTTTCAGAACACGTGTACTGAGCAGACGCCAGTCCCGTGTATGAGCTACGAGGGGTCATGTGTACCCAAGTATATGATGATAACGTCGTGAATACAGCAAAAAAGAATGAGTTATCAGAATATATGAGAGTATGCAGTCCAGTTTTTTTTATTATTATTATCTAGTTTGATCGTAGAATTAGTTTTAGGCTGTTTATCGCGTTAGGACGCGTTACGGGCAGCTTGGGTAGGTTGATAGTTATAGAGTATGTCATTTTGATTTTTATGTGTTTATTTTATTTTATGGGAATTTTTTCGATTTTTTTTAGATTTTTTTTAGATTTTATTTTGAGTAAATAATTATTTTGACTCGAGACGGAGTCGAGTCAAGTATTATTTACAAGAATGCCACCCAACTGTTTTTTCTTCTCCCCCGACACCCTTC
>JAVDBV010075937.1:0-18447 GCA_032619315.1 Piper longum
TATATATATATATATATATATATATAATTTCTTGTTAAGAGGGTAGTTCATATTGTACTTTTAGGGGAGACTTTGTCTGTTTTTTTTAAACAGTTATTTTCTTTGAACTTTTCACGTGTCTGTTTTGTTTTGAACATGATTACATATCATAGCATGCATCTAGAACTACGATAGCGCCTAAGCATCTCATCCATGTATTAAATATTTGCATCACCATCTTAAGATGTCGAGGTTAGATCCATGTCAACTTAATCGAATCAAGTAGATTATTGAATGGTTTAGTCGCCGGTAGCATTTTCGGTTTGGTTCGCGGGTGAACAAAAATGGGGTGTTACAAGTGGAGCTAAGTTCGAAAATAACTCAAGGGATCTCATCTTCGAAAGTTATTAATCATGAAAGTAAACATACGTCTAGATGGCCTATGTTAAGTAGGGTAGGATGTCCGCCGATCTAAGAATCAAATCCACATTAGAATAAATGATAAATCTGAGGAGACTTGTAATGGACTCGAGGTCCAAACTCCAAGCTCAAGATTATAGTGTATGCTCACATTAACAATAACATCACAATAAGGGACAATGCTAAACAAATTTGCTACGCAAAACGAGACATGATAAGCGATAAATCACCAATAAATAAATAATAAATGAATAAATAAATAAACGAATAACTAAATAGATAAATAATAAATACATGAGAATAAATAACAATAATCAGAAAATAATAACATAATTATACTATATAGGTACGCGACTAAACACAAGTAAATAAGAGCACATACTCGAGTAAGTAATAAATAAAGAAATAAATAATAATTTGATAAATAACTAAATAAATTAGTAAGTGGATGTGATGGTGGTGGTCTAGTGGCTGGAGGGTGGCTGAAGTCTTGCTGACAATGAGCCAAAGTGGCAATGGCGTTAGAGTAAAATCCTCCAAAATCATGGGTGAAATCCTAGGAAAATGGGAGGGGAAGCCATGATTGACATGGATAGCCCTGGCATGATCTAGATGTCTAACTATAGGCATAGTGGGATCCACTTAGAGTATATACAATATATATATATATATATATATATATATATATATATATATATAAAATAAAAAAGGTGAGATAGACATTGACAAAAATCGAAATTGAGTTGAAGTCTAACTAAGACTATAGACAAAAATTGAGGCGAGGAAGTTAAATGGGCTTTGAAACCGAAAAATCAAAGATGTAAGATTCAAATCAAAATAGTCTCATTTAGGCAGTCCGGTAGTCCGCAATTCCCAAGATACATGAAAAAGAGATACATAAAAAAACTCAAATATATATTAAATGCTACAATAATTTAGATCTAGCTCTAAAACCATAAGCTAACATAAGTAAGAACCTATATACTTCGAGTATACGCTGATAACTCATATTCTGATGTAGCATAATTAAATTTATCATCTGTATATCGGACATACGTAGTCTTAATAACATGCTCATGCGACCATCTAGGCTTATACTCACGATCTCAAAGATTAACTGATTCAAGACTAACCCAAACCAGGTAAGATAACAAACAAGTAAAACCCAAACTTAGTAAAACACCAACCCAAAAGTTGGAGTTTTACAATAAGAAAAATTATCATAAATTATTTAAAATTTTGTACATTTTTATGTAAATATATGAAATATGTTTATTATCGATTTATGTTCGGGACCGGGTCGAGTCCAGATTTTTAAACCGAGTCAGAGTTGGGTTCGGGTCTAAATTTTAAAAAAATTCTTATATATAAAATTGGGTTTGGGCTCTGGCCCTGCAAAACCTGGACTGAACGGCAATCCTATGACCATAGTTTTTTTTTCCAACGCAATAACCATAGTTTGATTTGCTTATTATTTTGCGTGGAAAAGTAAAATACTATTGGAAAATATTTTCTTGGTAATTTAATTTAAGCACACAAAAATCATATCCCACAAGAACGTAAATGTCAACAGCCACTAAAGATTGACTCGATGTTTAAATTGATAAAATCAAATAAACATTTGACTTGTCTCATACGTGCTGCCTAATTTATTTAGATTGTATGAGATAAAATTAGGTTGTGCTTGGTCATATGTACTTTGGACATTTCTAGTTTAGTTGAACTCAATTTTGCAATGATTCTGTCTCATGTTTATTTCTAGTTATGACAATAGTGAATGCAGTGGCCCCATGTCCTCATCAAAAAGCTTGGACTTCTGATTACATGTAAAATATGGTTTATGGCATATAATATGACCTAAAACGATATTTTTCTCCCAAGTGGGGTTGTAGTTCATACTTGTGGGCCAGTATAACGAATGAAGCCCACTTGGTGGAAATTGCCTTACCCATAAACTTTCAAATCAGACCATTCGAAAAGGAATAGTTTTATACAAACGTCTAAACTCCACTTTTTATATCATGTCAGTACAATTCAAATCTCTGGGAGTTGTGATATTAAATAATATTTAATGATTATATTGAAAGAAAATGAACTTTTCACTTGACTCTTAAAGTACAGGGAGCAATTTTCTTAAAAGAAAACTTCAAGGCTCAACCATTTGTGTAAATCTAATAAATAATCTAATAACATCTATTAAAAATAGTGAATATTAGACAAATCACCTAAATAGAAAATAATTTTAATCTAATTATACATACATAATATATATATATATATATATATATATATATATATATTATAATAACTAGAGATAATTATAACGGGCGTTTGTATTCAGTGTTTTCCCAAAAAAATTGCCCACCGTTAAAATAATTCATGTCAAGTCATACTTGCCTGCTAGGTCACTTGAAAAAATTACTCCCTTTCACGCTCAGTATATTCTCTTATTCTCTCCTTAAAAAAAGCATTTACCTCCTTAAAAACATTATCCTCCTTCATTTTATCTTTACACAGGTAAAAATTATACATGCAAAGGAACTTTCTTATTCCCCCCTAATTTATCCTTTACACCAAAGAAAATTGTATATGTCTACACTTATCAAAAGATAAGAATATTGTTTAAGCCAATAGATCCAGTTGAACTAAATATATTCCTACGACCTAAAAATCTACTATATATGATCATCGGTAGGGTATTTAAAAATGTGTAATCCTATGCATAGTTTTAAATACTGTATTATATTGCCCGATGTACTCAATATACAACATACTATAGTTAAATATGGTACGATTTAAAATTTTGTTCCATTTTAATCAGTATAACTATTTTTAGTATTACAAATTTTTTATAAAATTCAATTTTTATTAAACATTTGAATAATTTAATTGGTATTTAATAAATAATGGTGAAAAAAATATTTTAAATATTAAATAAAATATTTTATTTATAATTTTAGAATATAGTTCAACCCAATTTGAATCTATGGGACCAATTCCGGAAGTCCGATACGTTTGTGGGTGCAATATTTAAAAGTATCGATGAGTTGATTTTATTTGTCCACTAGGTTCATGCTGTCGGATCCGTTCATGTTGTTTGTCTCATGATTAGAGTTGATTATATCTGGTTGATTGACATTCAGCATGTGATAGATCTGGTTGATTCGAGTTAAGAGTCTGTAGCGTCTATTTTTTTAGTACAGAGCTTGGTTCGGATAGTCAGCATATATTAGTGATGTTTAAGTCATTTAGGATCTGTTTGGGTCATGTTGATGAGTCTAGATCTGTTCCCTTTAGTAAGGGGTCAGATCATTGGTTTCTGGTTTAGTGGTTTTGGTTTAGCTGTCATTATTTAATCCTCATCTGACTAGGTTTGTAATCCTCATCTTGAGCCGACACAATTTTTTTAAAATTTTTTTACTTTACTAGTCAATGTGCATATATAGTTGAAAGTCATTGATGAAATGCATTAATAACATTTAAAAATAAATTATATAAATTAATAATTTATGATTATTTACTTTTAAAATAAACTAGTAAATATTTCGTTATTTTTTAAAAAATAAATATTTTTTATTATATTCCAAGGTTTGTCTAACAGTAAATATAATAACAGTTTTTTTATTGAGGATAAAAATAATTTTGAGTTTCACAAGTTTAGAATAAATAATAGTTATCACTAAGAAGAGTTTCTAATATGAATGATGAGGATAGTTTTTTATTAAAAAACGAATAACAAGGAGTTATAATTATGTTTCATGTTAATATGTGTTAGGAAAAAGAGTAATGCTACATAGATTTCCAAAACCCCACTTTTTTTTGCCATTATAGTAATTCTAAAAGTTTGGGAGTTGTGATTTTGTGTGTGTGAAAATAGCGTGTTTTTTTCATTTCGAAGTACAAAGATTATTTTAGTAATTTTTTTAATAAGAACACCACCTTATATAAATTTAATGCCAATGCTGGTTTAAAAGTAACCGAACAAGAAAAAAACTTCTTGAGCTATTTTATAATAACTAGGTTAGATGCCGTGTGCATCCAATATTAGAAATAAACTCTAATTTTATTTATTATAACCTTCATAATTAAATAATGAAACTGATTATTATAATTTTGAAATCTTAGAGATAAACTCTAACTTTAAATGTAGACTTTCAAATATAATAACTTATTACTTTATTCTTTTTATTTTGTTATATTTTAATCAGTTGAATCTACTAAATTTATGAAGAAATTGATTTTTAACTCTCTTTTTATTAATAAAAATAGATCAACTAATTAAATTAAAGCATTAAGAGCTTCAAACTTCAAAATGAACTTGATCAAGTGATCCAAGACCTAAATTTGTTTTTTTTTATAAAAAGAGAGAGAAAGAAAAAAGAATTACATTAAATAGCCAAATTAGGTCAAATTGACCACGCGAGAGGCCGTTTTAGATCCAACTATAAAAACATAGAATTATATATTGCCATATGTATCGTGATACAAATGATTTGTATCGGATTTTAAAGAAATCGATACATATCAAATTTTCAACCTCAAAATAATTTTTTCCTTTTTTTACCATTTTTAAGATTTATAAAATTAAAAAATACTTATTATACTCTAAAAACCATCAAGTGTATCATCTAATATCTTTTAATTTATTTTTAGGTGAATTTCATCATTCTTTTATAATTTATATTAAAAAAATAAAAATAAATGATATCCTTCCTCTTCCTATAACATCGTTTAGTTTTTTATAATGAACACTTATCAATCCTTTTAATATTTGTACATTTTATGTAATTTTTTATTTTTTTAATATATATAAAAGTCATTTTTAAAAAAAAAATACTACTTCTTGATTATATATACATATACAACAAAAATAACATTTATTGTCATAAATTTTAACAAAATAATTATTATCATGTAAATTTTAATTATTATCATGCTTATTTATAAAATAATTTTAATTTTATATGTAAGATAATGATACTATTAATCTATTCATCGATTTTAAATTTAAATTAATATTTGTTAATATTTAAACAGAAAAATTGAATATAAATTTATATTTTTAATAAAATATTATTTTATATTATATTATTGATTCGTCGTATGTATCGTACATATCGGATTTTCGATACACACATGTGTTCAAGTTATGTACCGATACCGCGCCTTTCCCTCTGATCTAGGGCTTGATTAGATCAGGCAAAGATCGAGAAGAAGAAATGGGGTTGATGGATCGGTTGAAAGTCTTCGTTGTCCAAGAGCCCGTCGTGGCCGCGTCCTGTCTCATCGCCGGAGTCGGTATATATCATATCCACCTCAAAACAATTATTATTTTTCTCTCCATTTGGTTACTCTATCAATTATAGACGTTATGTATTGTAGCTTGATCATAGCAATTATCATGTTGATCTTTTTTCTTTGGTGATGGATCAGTGTGTAGAAGCTCGATTTTGGTTATGTATTAGCACACTAAGTGAAAAAACATGGTTAGTTTTCTTTTGTGCTTGTATGTGTGTGTGTGTGTGTGTATAATTCTGCATGTCGCTCTTGAAGAATTGTTTGAGAACTTTAGATTGAGGATGTTGCCGAGGTGTAGAAAAAGTGGGATTGTGGATTTTGGAGATGGGGAAGTGAAAAGGGGTGGCCGGATATGATTTCTTTGAGCTTTTTTTTTGGGGGAGTGGTCAGTTTCATATTTACTGATCAATAGTAAAGTTGATGGTGGAAATTTATTCTTGTTGAAAAAATTTATCATTTCGTTTATTATTCTTTAAAAAACAGCTAAAATTTATCATTTCGTTTCGTTTCTGGTTTATGTCCATATGAACAACTTTAGCTGGCTCGAAGTCCTCTTTCGTTTATTTGTTTTGAAATTAATCCTTTTGATTCTCACATACATCTCGTTCTTTTCTATGTTCCTAACTTATTCATTTATTAAGGGTTATTGCCTTTGTTGTCTTCAAATGAACATTGGTCATGTTTTTGTTATTTGGATATTTATATACCCATTTAGATAGAGAATAGATCCCTTTTGTATCTCTCCTTTCAAAGAGACAATAAAATCAGATTATAGTGCCTTTCTGGTTGACTGCCACCAGCTGTGGATGCTGCCTTGTGTCCCAGATTGGAGATGATTGTGCTAGGTGTGTAACTTAAAAGCCCAGTTGCAACAGTGGTAGGCGTACCACTTATCATGATCTCAAGAATTATATTTTCAAATTTCGTGTTCTATGTTGCTCTTCTATAGAACAATGCAACAGAACTATTGCTCATCGGAGGTTTAGAGTTGACCACACCACTATAAACAAAAGTCTACGTGAATTTGGCAGAGTTTATGTACAGTTTATACTTTGTTATGACAAAATGGTGTTTATGGCCGAGGTTGATTAGGGTTGTGAACTCCTCTCTACGAGTGTCCATGGAGCGTGTTGTAAGATTTTCTGGGAAAATTTTCTTGCCTTCATGCTACCTGTGCCATTATCTTTTGTTTTACAGTTATTCACAGAATTGGAAGAATACTTTTTTCCTTTGCTGTATGTAATTTAATGTTGAACATTATACTGAAGTATTTACAGCCTAAATTGCTTAAAATAGCTAAATGTTTGGTTAGTTGATAACTGATTTGTGCATCATTAGGTCTCTTTCTCCCTGCCGTGGTCAGACCTATATTAGATTCTATGGAAACATCAAAGCAAGTTCCTCAACCTGTTCTAAGTGATGTATGCTTCTTCTTGTTTTTCTTTTTATGACTACTATTGTTTATATGATTACTAAATTTGTATACCAATGTGGAAATACAACCTATGAATTTTTTATTAGTTTGTATTGATTTTTCTCAAACATCTTACAAAATTCGCAGGTTGTGGCTGGTATGACAGGCAAGAAGCGTGAATGATGTAGAGCTTGGTGTGCTTTAATTTATTATGCAACTGTCTAAAATTAAGCTTGTCAATTTCCAATGGCTTCTGTGCAATAAACATGTAACTAATGACCAGTTACATTGGATTAAGTTATGCTACATTGGATTGTTGTTCTATTTTTGCCACGTGTTGGATGACAGATTTTTTAGTTGAATAAGTAGTATTCAACACCTAATTATGATGACGGAAAAATTTTACCAATTCACTTGCGACAGTTTTTTAAGTATGTAGTCCTTGAACGAGCTTTCAGGATTAGAAGAGTGCAATATACTAAATTTGGTGCTGTTCCCTTTTTATCAAAATTGACTCAAAAATAGGGTTGCTAAACAATGGGCTGAGCTTGCCTTGTGCTCGAATTCGATTTGAATAGTTCAAAGTTCGTTCTATATCAACTCGAGATCAAACGGGTTTCGAACGTGTATGTTCGAAATCAACTTGAATATTTTTGATATATTCAAGCTCGACTTGAGCTTGAATATACTTATAATATTAAATTCTAAAAGTTCGCTTTAAATTAGCTCGTAATAGACTCGTTTGGGAGCTCGCAATATGTTCATTTGGGAGCTCGTAACAGGCTTGTTTGAGAGTTCGAAACTAGCTAGATTGAGAGCTTGAAACTAATTTGTGTGGGAACTCGAAATGAGGTTGTTTATAAATTCAAAAATAGATAAGAAAAATATACAGTTATAAAGATTAAAAATTAACAAAATAATCTATCAACAAAATAGTCTCTCATGCTCACAATTCTGTTGATTTTTCAACAATTGTTGCCAGTGGTGACTATAGTCAAGATGAGGTGGTGTGAGATACTGCACCAGCTTGGCGAGCCCGACACATCTATGATGTTGACAAGGTCAGTGAAGGAGGTGGCTTCCGAAACAAGGGCGTCGGTAGTGGGGTGACAAGATCCGGTCGGGATGGACGACGCTGGGCTCCACTCCGGTAGGGTAAAGTTGTGGAAGGATCGACAATGTCGAGGCGGTGACTGGATGGCGATGACGATGATTGCTGGCGATGGGAGTGCGGAGCAGCCGTGGCAGCTTCGTCGGGTCATGGAGGCCCGACGATGGCCAAATGACAGGGAGAATGGTTGGCGATATTCTGATAGTGACCTATAATGTTGATCGGGGGTGGTCCGGCGGCCGGAGGTAGTGTTGGCGACGGAGAAGGAGGGCAGCGGAGGTTACGAGGAATAAGAATCATTGGGGGGAGGTAAGGGAAGAAATGGATGGGTGGCGATATCGTAAATAAAAATTTATTTATCTTCGACTCGAACAAAAAATAATAACTAACTTATAATAAATCTTAAAAAATCTTAAAAATAAGAAAAATTCCCATAAAATATATTACACTATAACACCACAATGACATATTATGTATATTATTATATTATATTATCGAGTCGAGTTCGAGTCGATCTACAAGTCAAATGCAAATTATATCTAGTCGAGTCAAGTCAAATACTATCTTGCTCAACTTTGACTTTTAGAATTAGAATTCGAATCGAGTTTGAACTCGGATATTTAAATATCGATTTTTGAATTGAATCGAACAGAGTTGAACGTTAAATAATTGCAAGCTGACTCGTTCAATCAGCAGCCTTACTCAGAAAGTTTATCAAGGAGCTTGGATTCAAAGCTTTTTTTCTTTAACAGATCAAAGATTGTATTTTGAATATGTAATGTGGTCTTGTTGAGTCAAAGCTTCCTTTATTCGTTCTATAAATATCAACATTGCTCCTATCTTCTAACCATATCCTCATTAATCAAAATATAATTGTATCAACTACAAACCCACCATATGGTGTTGTAAATTACTAGCCCAAAAAAGGATTCACATTTTAACATGTCCATGCCATCGTGTTGTGTGTCGTGTCAATGTACAGGTCGGTGACACGCAGGCATGAGGACCATGTGGCATGAGATAAATGGGTTACGTGTGAAGGACCATACTGTAGTACTGCAGCATATTTTAAAATTATTTTTCAATCTACATGCGTGCGCTTAATAATTATGCGAAGAAGACTCGGAATCGACTGATGCACCAGGAAGATATAATCTCAAAGAGCGGAAATGAAGTTTAATGCTCGCTCTTCGATGAAACCTTTTGAAAAGATTGGGGATCCAGTGCTCTCTCCTCGATGATACACTTGGAGAGATTGGGATACAGACAATTTGGTAACCATTGGGCAACCAATAACAAATCAACAGGTTTTAATGATCCAGTAAACGAACTAGTAATGGGAGAGAAACAAGAAGAAAGTATTAAGACTTGGTTTCATGCATGGGGAGGGTAAAGAAAGAAGACGGGCCTGCATTGGACGGGGATGAGCGTGGTTAACACCTGCACAGGCTCGCCGTTCTATAATAGCCTATTAAAGGTTCGCACCTCCCGACCGTGTGTTATACTCATCCCCTCGTCATCCTTCTTTGCCACAATACACATCATATTATCGATTCATAATTTGTCTAATATCACCCCTACTTACTTGGGTAAACTTTCTTGCATAAATTGTTGTACCGGTCATGTCAACAAACATGTTAAGCAAGACACCCATCATTTAATATGAAAAACATCAAATTAGAGGCCTAATTAATTCGATAATAATTAAATGGTAAACTTTCTTACATAGATTGTTGTACCGGTCACGTCATGCAGATTGAATCACACCCATTAATAGTTCATGTTTATTTTTAACCCAGACGCTCGTCGTGAACCACATCCTCTTTTCTCTAGAAACGGTACATCAACGAAAAGATATGTACCTCAATGCCGAGGACATTGCCTTTAATCTTGGCTTCACGTATATAATTCCCTCATCCCCTCAAAGCAATCAAGATTTTCCTTCCTTTGTCACAGTTAACGTCATTTCTTGCAATCTATCACTTTGTTTCATTCTAATGGACTCTTGAAACCTCAATATCAATCAATATCATGATTGTGGTTTTGATAATCCTTTATTAAGGTAAATATGACCTAGTACTATTTTATATCACCGTGATTTTTTTAGTAGGAAATTGAATGATATCTCTTTTTGTGTGTGGTGTAGCAACAAGGAGCTTCCTCCCTTGATGGACTGGTTGGATCAGGAAAGTTGCCATTTCAGTACTTATCCGAGTGATTTCTTGATCGGCAAGCAAAATCCTTTCTTCGATCTTGTTGATCAAGATCCGGCCTCGAGCCCTAGTGATGTGATGTTCTTCCAAGCGGAAAACCCTTTCGAGGAATTGTATATGACACTCTGGGATGACAACTTGTTCCCCTAACAATTCTTCATACGGCCACGTAAGTGCTGATCAGTGCAGCTGGAATGATCTTCCTTGCCTGCTTCGGATAGGATCTCTTTCTCCTTGCTTGGCCGGCTGTCTTTCTTGGATGACGCCGTGGAAATGAGGACTGAAAATGGAGATCGAACCGGGATGGAATGGGTAGGGATGGAAGCAAGGACGAACCTTACTCCCTGGCTGTTCTTCGTGAAAAGGCGGAAGCTGGAAGGTGGATATCAAAACAACAAACTTTCATTCATCAATTCAATATTTTCTTACAACGCGTATGCTCTGTTTTTATACCCACCAGCCCTTTACATTCAAACGCCTGAAATCACGATACTACACTTTCTCATCCCCTACCCAATATATTCATACCAGCAGCATACCCA
Source organism: Piper longum (assembly GCA_032619315.1). Classification (NCBI taxonomy): domain Eukaryota; kingdom Viridiplantae; phylum Streptophyta; class Magnoliopsida; order Piperales; family Piperaceae; genus Piper; species Piper longum. The sequence continues at coordinate 10,978 of JAVDBV010075937.1, forward strand.
ACTCCAATGACCAACGACTTCTTCTGGTAAGCAACAACGGCCTAAATAAGATTGAGAAAGGAAACGAGACTATGATTGTGAGTAGTAAGAAGAACGACATTGAACATGGCGGGCAAGGGATGAAGATGCCAACAAATAGAAGAAACTATTGCCACATGACCACTGATCAGCACCACATACCCAATGCCATGCAGGTCGACCAACCTCTGGTAAGCTACAGTGACCTCAATGCGATTAAGAAAGGAAATGGGTCTATGATCATGAGTAATAGAAAGGACGATATTGAGAATGTCCGGCAAGGGAAGAAGCTGCTGACAGGAATGAGAAGCTATGGCGACATGAGCACTGATCAGTACATGGACCAACTTTGGTTAAGCAACAACGGCCTCAATGGGACTGAGAAAGAAAATCATGGGGCTATGATCGTGACCAGTAAAAAGAACGATATTGAGCATGGTTGGCAAGGAATGATGTTACCAAAAGGGATAAGAAACTATGTTCACGTGAGCGCGGATCAGTACAGCATACACAATACCACATGCCAGGTAAGCAACGACCACCTCAATCAGAATGAGAAAATAAATAGGGCTTTGATCATGAATAGTATGGAGGATATGCATGGCTGGCAAGAAATGAAGCTCCCAACAGGCCACGCCGATCAGTATAGCATACCCAATACCACGGTCATTAACAGGGATGAAAAACAAAATGAGGTTATAGCAAATATTAGTAATAAGGATTATGAATGGCAAGAAACGAAGGTGCAAGTAGAAGCAAGAAATAGTACTGTGCAGGTGAATGTGGAGAGTAAGCAAAGATCAAGGTCAATCAATTTCAATGTACCCATAATGCAAGCTGCAAGGGAGATGAAGGTGGGGTGTTGAAAAAGAGGTGCCGAGAGCTCGGCATTAATCGGTGGCCGCATAGGAAGATGAAGAGCTTATACTCTCTTATTCATAACGTCTAGGTATTAAAACATTATTTGAGCCTATGGCAACTACTATACACATTTTATATATGTACATATATATAATTTGTGCATATGCAGGAGATGAAGATCAAAGGTGAAGGTGAAGGAAGCGAGAGATTAAATATAGACAGGTTGATAGAGCACAAGAGAATGATGGAGAAGATGCCTGAAATGGAGTTAACGAATGATACCAAGAAATTGAGGCAGGCTTGCTTCAAAGCTAACTTGAAGAAGAGAAGGCTAATGGCTATTGGCCCATATTAATGGTACTTAAACAAAAAAACATGAAGATTTACCTGAATTTATGACTTTTCCTAACTTAGAAAAATGATCTTGTTAATTTTCTCGATTAGCCTTGTTTCATTTAATAATGTGGAGTTTGTATGATTTTCTGTTGGGCGGATCACATGCTTTGAAAATTAAAGTACTTTATATATGATAATTGTATGCTATTGTCTGGTCATGGAAAGTACTTTACCATTGTTAATTAAAAATACTGTGGCTTAATAGATTGACTACAATTTAATGTATAATTAACTCTTGTTAATTAATAATATCGATAATAATATTATAATATTTTAGAGAGATTTTAATTAACTCTGACTTTATAAGTAGATCATAATTTAATGAAAAGATAGATTATAATAATTTGATTTTTTAATTTTTTTTGTTGTGTTTTGATCTGTCAAAACTGATCATACTTTAAAACAAAAGTAAATATTTAGTTTCTCTTTTATTAATATGAGAAGATAATAAATAAAACTTTGTATCATGTATTTATTTTTGTTGTTGTTCGGATAAAAATTAGTGAAGATTAGAAATTATTGAGAATAACTTCCATGTGTCCTTTCTACACCATCTCATAGGGATAGATTAAGATTTGGATATTAGCGAATTAGATAGGTGAGGTATAAACAAACATCGTTTAATTGATGGATGGAGTAGTTCTCATGTTTTTTCTTGAATTGTGTTTCATATTTGTTTTGGAAAAAAATTAACCTCTTATTTTGTTATTTTTCAAAAATTATGTTCATATTTTGTTTTTTTTTATGGCGTCGCAAACCTGTGCGCTAGATTTTGATTAATGGCCATTTAGATGGCCACATCCACCCAAGTGTGGTTAGGATACTTATATAGTGCATGTTTAACTTTAGGTTGAAAGCTCTCTTTTTTTTTAACTCCAAAAATTCATTAGTTGATACCGCTACATAGTTTCCCAGTCGAATCAAAATAATTGACTTGTCTCGTTATCAAAAGATTTTGTGATTAAATAAATACACATAACCTCCAGGTTTTCTAAAATTTGGCATCCGTTTGGAATAACTAGGGAATTATAACTTTATTGTACCATCATTAGTGCATTGATTATTACAAGATTAATGCTTTTTACCCGATGGTTCCATTATCACTAAGTGCCAAAATGTAAATTCCATGTTGAAACACCATTTGGCGAGTTTACTACGACTTCAAATTAATCATCATAGCAGAAGTAACACGATGGTAAGTCTTATGAACTTCTTCCAGTCAGGTAACTAAATGAGCAGTTGATATTTCTCGAAAAAAAAAGACGAAGAAAAATAAAAAGAACAGTTGATAACATTACACCCACAAGAAATCAATCAATTATGCGAAAGCTAGAGAAAAATCGCAGAAATAGTAGTCAGCAACATGTAATAAGCAATTCTTTGGTATACATCATAACAACAATCTAGTTGCGTAAAAAAAAACAAGATTTCCAAAGAGAATTCAATAGATGAAAATGACTATGTAATCGTTGAATTACCAGTCAACACAAAGATCAGAAGCTAGGCATACTCTCTGATTCTTCACAAGGGTACAACAATGTAGAATTGCTCTTGAAAAAATCTCTCTCATGGTGTATTAATTGTTCAAAACACTCTCCAAACCCACAGGAAGAGAACATGTATGTACATATTCCCATCATATCGCAAAAACGCCACTATCTGGCAGAAAAGCTTAACCTTTGGAGTCAGGAACTGCAAAGTCCTTTTCTGGAAGTCTCCGCCATAAGTAATTTGCAGCTTCGATCCAACTGGGGCTAACTAGGAACTTGTTTTCCCTAGCTGCCCATTTTGCTTTTTCAGTTCCTCTATCCCCTGCTACGACATGAGTCACAGAAGAATCTAAATCCATCGAACACATGGCTCCCAACTGTTCTGCCATCCTCCATAATGGTTGGTTGCTGACCGAGCTATTCATTGGGAACAAGTGACTGAAGATTAACTTGCAATCCTTCAAAATTTCTTTTCGAATCATTTTTAGCACCTTCAAGAACAAAGAAGATAAACAATCATCAACTGTAATAAGCCATAAAAAATCCATCAAAATGATCCTATAGGAATTAGTCCTATAAACCATAACTAAATCACTGTCTAAGGCAAAAACCCTTCTACAAGGCAGTACCCAATCCGTTACATTAATGTTTAGTACACCACCACATATATCTCATGAAAAAACTTGCCATCCAAGCAATTTTCAAACTGTAAAAGACACTCACAAACAGTGGATCATCCAGTTAATTATAGCTTTCAGTAAATATGATACAAAATGCAATTTTTATAAGCATACTCACTGATCTCACATCTTTATCTTCAATATCAGCACCATCATCCTGACACAGTCCAAATTAGTTAGCAAGTTTGGTGATATGATAACTTGATTGAAATAAAGATAGAGAAACGAACTGACCATATTAAGAAAGAATTCGTGATGGACCCTTTTAAGAATCTTAAGTATTGTTGAAAGTGCCCCATCTGTTTCACTTTCATCGACCATCCTCTCGGACAAGGATTTACCATGCAAACCAAATTGCCCAGAACTTGAAGCAAAATAATAGTATCTTTCCATTAAAATCAAATTATCCCTGTGTTGCTGCCATACCTACGATAGTCATAGTGCACGAAAATCTTAATCAATTAGTAAAAGAAAACCTACATTTTTGAGTAAATATGAAATATCAAACAAAGACATAGATATCAGTGAAAAAAGTCAAATAATTTTTAATTCTATACAAATAATACTAAAGCATTGTGTTTCACATGAAGGCCAATTATAATTATAAAGCCTAAAAAGTGTCATTTTTAACTACACAAAAGATTGACAACACATGAAAAACAGGGCATCAGGAGATACTGGTTAGGCTGCAAAAAATAGGAGCTGGCAAACCATAAAATTAAAGTATTCTTTTTTTCCTTTTTTTTTCAACTTTTTCACCTCGAAAATCTTAAAAAGAAAAATAAAAATCAATTCAAAATTTTCTACTAATATAACAATGCTGAAATATCTCCTCAAACATACAATTGAGTATTCATAAACAAAGTGGTAATGCGCCAAATTTCGAAATTGCAAAAAGAGTTGTTGAAATAATGCCAGTAATAAGAATACTCAAAACAATACTATAAAAATCAATAAAAAGTCTTACACCATCAGTGTCATCAAGGATCAGTACTGCATTTTCAGCTCCAACTACAACATCTAGCCCTTTTTGATGTCTTTTTGTAGAATCTGATTGTGAAATGATACGGTCACCAAAGTACATTCCAGTCGGGTCAAGAAGCTTTGCCATTTCCAAAGCATATGATTGTTCAGCCATTGTATATATGTGCATTTCATACATACTATATGCTTCTTTAAGAAAGCTATGAACAAAAGGCCTTAGCTTTGTCAGCATATGCATCCTATCTAATCTATACAGTCCTATTCTCAAGTCACCTGTCAAACAATCAACAAATGAGCATGATGACCATAGTGTGCACACATATTGAGAGTCAAGAAGAAAATATAGGATCTCCACACCCGAATCAGTTTTTCCACAAGTCAGACCATGCCAGGGAGATACGCACACATAGCCCAGACTTAATCCACAATTATAAATAGCATCATGTTTTACAGATAATTATTTGAACATGCATTTTTTTCTTACAAGTGTACCAGCCTGGGTTTAATCAAACACCTACTATTATAGTATGCAAAAAGAAAATGATTGATTTTAATGATATTAAGCAAGTAACCAATTTCAATTACAACATAATAATAAAATTGTTAGATGACTACAGGTAATTTAAGCAAGGAAAACCAATTAGTTCTGCACACCTTGTTTCAGATGATCCTCATCAGGAGCAATATTGGAGAGTGTAGTTGAATTTAATAAGGTATGGTCCAAATCCAGTACCAGATAGAGTTTTCGATCCTGTTTTAACTTCCTCTCCAAATCTGCATGTTTGATGCGAGCAATTTCCTCAGAATCAATCCTTATATGCTGCACGAATATACACAGATATTCAGATCAAGGCATACTTATAGTAATATGTGTTTATATTCAACACATAAAAACCATGGATGCCTTGCCATGAAACAATTACCTTATGAATATATCCTAAGGCAACACCAGATGCTTCTATAACTTGCCCACAAAGCATGCACATGTCCCTAAAAAACCCTGGATGAGAACATGGTTTATTGCTTGAAGAAGTATGGACATCTGCACATAACACTGAAACTTACTAAGATATCTGGATGGATAAGTATATTTTTGCTATGAGCATCAAACATTAGCCATTGCTCCCAACAATACCTAGCTGACTACTTGTAACTTCATTAGACACTAAAGAGAAATCTCCAGATTCCCACTCTTGTACCTTTTGTCTTTTGAGCCTAGCAATTAACAAAGAATATTTAATCAAAGTTTAATTACGTTAATCAGAATAAGTAAGCAAAAAAATTGGATAGATCCGAATCTATCGATAATTGGCACCGATAAAATGACTAGGAATTACAGCATCATTACAACCTGTCCTGCTCAAAGTCATCCTTGCTTCTTGAACCATCTTCACCTAGAGAATCCTCAGATATAGCTTCTTCCAACTCATCCAGATAAGATGCAAAATCTTCACTACTCGAGGAATTTACAGGCGAATCAGCCGCCAAACTCATGAGTTGCACATATGGAGCCGCAATGACCACTTGATTTTTTATTTTATTTTTATTTTTACTTTTTTAGCGAAATATCAGTAAGCTTCACTGCATTTTTTCGGTAAGAAGCATAAAGTAAGTCAGACCTCCTCCGATTCTCCACATTGCCTGCAAAAATCCCCTCATAAGATTCAACAATAACTATTTCTTCAATGCATTTACCATGCCTAAAACAACTATCACCATATGAACAATCGAAAACGCAGCCCCGAAAATCAGCAAATAATTCTAATTCAGCAGTAAGTAAGAGCTGAGAAGCAACAAACAGCAGAAATATAGAATGATCATAAGCAAGACAACAACTTTCTGAATCAGCTGCTCTTGTAGGACAGGCCATTCAAGGTCCAACACATTGCACTAGCAAAATCAACACACGAAAAAAAAACTTGAAATCTGACCTTGCCTTTGATCATATACTTACACATATATATAGCTCGAAATCCAATCGGGCTCACAGATCAGTGAAACCCCTGGGCATCAAAGGATGAGATGGATCCGCCCTTCCCACCTCCACAACGGAGGAGGTCGCCGGCGGCAGCGCTTCGGGAGGAGGCCCGGTGGAGGCGGTTGGCGGTTGAGGAAGGCTCGAGTTGGGGACTCGGCGGGTTTTGAGTTAACTCGTCTATCCGAAAATGCCCATATGAAAAAAAATAATTACCCATCACTAACCCGCAGCTTTTCTTTTCTTTTTCTTTAATTTAAAAGCGGATTAAGAGTCGGAATGGGCTGTTGGCAGCTGGTAATTAACTACAAATAAGTTTTTGATGATTGCTTCGCATTTTTATTTTTTTGAATGACTCTCTTTTAATACGTGTCATTTAGATCTAATCTTATGTAAATGCTAATAAAAGAAGTATTAACTTTAAAATATCATATAATTATAATCTATTTAGAATTTATCAATGAAGGTAGAGTTTATCGCTAATTTAAGTTATGCATGGCGTGACATCTTCTCGTAGTTGATGTTAACACTGTAACACCCCGACTCGGTTCACCCTTGAACCGACCCAGAAATGCTACCGGCGACCGAACTGTTCGTTAAGCTACTAGATTCGGTTAAGCCGACCCGGATCTACTCTCGGCGTCTTAAGATGAAGACCACCTATGTACTCTATTCATTATTCACATCATGACATTATATCTTAGCATTCGATCATACTATCATACTTTTCACTACCTCACATCAGTTCAAATATAATAAAAATATAAACAGAATATTAAACATTCAGTCACCGAATACATGTGTGTGTGCGAAAGACCTCATTGCTCCTCCGTCCAGGCTGGCACTTCAATCTCATGGTCGTCACCTACATATAGTACAAAACCGTTAGTAACGAGTGTTACCGGTCCGAAAAATAACTAATATCAAACTAGCACAGGAGAGCTAACCTGTAAAACCCACGATTCGAGTCAGGGTTTTATATTTAGAACCGGTCGGTTCGACCGTTATTTCGAGTCGAGTATGTTTCAGAACACGTGTACTGAGCCGACGCCAGTCGCGTGTATGA
>JAVDBV010075938.1:0-14561 GCA_032619315.1 Piper longum
GGCACTAATTTAATTGTTCCTTTTGCCATTTGAGTACAGTGGCGGGTGATATGGAAGGTGTGAGGGCGTAAGCGTTGTATGTATGTATGTATGATTATGATTATGAGCCGTGCATGCGAGCCGGCATTTGTTAAGTATGTTTGCTTACGGCCCGGTGTGAGGAAATTCTTGAAGTTTCATATGTTTTCGTGGGTAATGGAATACCCACTTGCCAGTTTCTATTAGTTATTTTTCATACCAGTAACATTCGTTACTGACGGTTTTCTTATAATATATGTAGGTCTCTCAAATCCTGTATCGACTTCGGCGGAAGGACAGATAAATCGTACACACACTTGAGCTCAACACAAGATTTTCTTTCTTGCATTTATTTATATTTGATGTATTTTGATTTTTATTTTACAATGTCTTCCATTCTCATGACACCAAGAGGGTTATTTCGATCTATTTTATGGATCGAGTCTCACTGACTAATAATATTAAACATATCTCAACTCGATCGTAACATTTCTGATCAAGTTCTTAAGTGAACCGAAATTGGGGTGTTACACCTACAATGAACACTCTAAACTTAAACATATATCCATTTACACATATTAACTCTCCCCCTATGTCAGCTCAATAAGCAAATCATTTACAAGGGAAAGGATTACATACACATGTCTAGCTCTCTCACTCCATCATAGTAATGCATTCTTTATAATTTATTACCAATGAACCTATGATGTTCTAAGAGACACTTTCAAAAAATGCTCTTGGATTTAAGAATAGCTATCCCAACCACTCTAAACATCAACAAAATAGAGTTTATGATTGGGAAAACTTAAATTTGAGCTCATACTTTGTTTTCTATGTTCAGTTGATTGAACCTTTGAACAAAACCTTCATTGTGAAGAAGTATGTTCAGTTGACGATAAGTTAGTCATTCAGTGACCCACATTTATTGATCAATGGTTGCCCCCAACTTAGTCACCTCCCATCACCAACCAACATTCCCGGCCAATTTCTCTACCATACTCTCATATTCCTCATATGCTTGAAGGTTGAAGAGGTAAACTTGAATGAGCTCAAGGAGGACTTGAAGGAGAGGACAATTGAAGACCTTCGATTTATTGTCATCATAAAATGGGCAGATTGTAGTCATTTATTTATAAAAATAGTTTTGAGGATGACAATCATCAAAGAGGGAAAGATTGTTAGGTCCATGTTCTAATGATTGTGATTATAGATATGAAACATAGAGTATGCATGGACATATATAGGGATAATGTATGGTAGACATTTTATATAACTCTTTTCATTGCAATGAAATGCTTGTTGAGATGACGTAGGGGGAGAGTAAATATGTTGTAATGGGTACACGTCTAGGGCAAGTGTGCTTAAATATTTCGAGTATAGTCATCTCATGGACTTGGAAACTTTAATAATCAATTAATGAGATTGACTAACTTATTTATAATTATCAATCTCTTATTGGCCATAGGTTGCATGGCATAATCATCATTATTATAAGCATTCCATCATGACATCTTGCATTGTTTTGGGCTAACTTCTTGTGTAGGGTAGGAGCAATGAAGATGCATGGGCTTCAAAGGAAGAGCTTGTAGAATTAAAGTGTTGAAGGTCAACATGGCAAGCTTAAGGAATGCTTAATGATTGACACCAACTACTTAGAGAATTCACAATGCATTTGAGTTGTCTTCATCAAAAGGTGTCAATAGAAGTGTTGAACCTTGCTTTGATGAGAATATATTGAAAACTCTCCAAACATAATCATAGGAGTCTATGAACCATTAAAGGAATCAAGATCATCAAGACTCCAAGTGGAGAAGAGGCACCAAACAACTAAATGAAGAGTTCAATATTGAAGAATCAAATGAAGTGTTGAAGTGGTGAAGACTTCGGTTACAACTCGGTCAGGAATTTGGCAACCTAAGACATGAAATTCAGACCAAGGAAAAAGAGGATTCAACCTTTGGCTAACCTTGACCTTTGCTAGCATGGCAGAGTGAGCTCAAGATATGTGGAATGTTTGGCAAAGCTTTGGCAACAGATCACAAAAGTTCGGTGAAGCTTGAAAGAGATTGTTTGGATAATGTTCGATTGTGGGTTCGGTAACAGAAGACTTGAAGGAACCTTAGAACTAAGTGGTGAAAGAGTCAAGGAGGACTTTGGAAGACGTTTGGTCAAGTTGAAAACCATAGAGGGTTTGGTGGCCATGGGGTTGATGGGGAAAATGGAGAGTTGAAGTTTAGGAAACTTTGGTTGAGCTTTGGTCACATGTTTAATAGCCAAATCTGACATGGCAAGTTTTAAATAAATGATTGGTAGGCATTCAGCCATTTGTTCGGCAGCTAATCATTATGAAAAAGTTGCTAAAACTAGCCGTTAGAAAAAGAAAAAGAGGGGATTTGAATCGCAACAACAAACTATTTAAGGAGAGGTGGTGGAAAACTATAACTAGGGCCACAAGAGGTGTTTTGAGACACTGTGGATGATGTTGAACCCCTAGACTCTCTTGGATCAATTTGGAAAGCTCAAGGTTGTGTTAGGATTGACTTTACCTATTAGCTTGTATTCTTAGGATTTGATTGTGTATCTAAGGAGATATTATTGTGTGTGAGGCTTGCTCAAGGGTCTTTGAGCCATATGTAAACTCCCTAGGTGTGGAAAGTGTTTGTGAGTATCTTGCCTAAAGAAGAAGGGAGATTGAAGAGGGGACTCTCTCGGCTCAAGGTGTGAGCTTGTGAAGAGAATTGTATCTTCAAGGTGGTGGTTGCCCAAGGGTATTTGGAGTTGGTTGAAAGATTTCTTGGTACTTGGTAAGTGTTTGAGAAGGAAGGCTTACAGCTTGCAAAGTTCCTTAGCATTTGGCATTGGATAAGGAAGGCTTTGTGTAGGCTCCTAGGGAGTTAGGAGTACATACTTCCTTGGTGCTTGAAGGGTGGTTGAGAAGGTGGGTTTGCAAGTACAAGGTTCTTTGGCACTTGGTCCGAGTGAAGGAAGTCTTGTTATTGTTTGTAAGTTATAGAAGTTAGTTGTTATAGTAAAGCTAAAAAGAACTACTTATCAAAAGACTTGGTGGGCTAAAAGAGAGGAGTACGAGTTTAATACCTCTTAAAAATCCTTGTGTCATCTCTTTCCCTTCTCTCTTTTTGTGTATTATTTTAATTTGTTTCACATTCTTGCACACTTCACCTAGCTCCCTTGTGTATGACTTATTCGCTTTAGGAACCTAAATGAATCAAGGTCAAGGTCACTTGACAACTTGCATGGTTTGACTAATTTGCCAAAGCAAGTAGCTTTGTCAGTTTGAACTTGTGTTGCTTCACTCACCACATATCTAATTGAATTCACTATAAATTGTCATACTCATTCACTTGTACTTATTTTGATTATCTATTTGTGATTATCCTTTCATTGTGCTCAAATTGTTTTCACTTTAGTTGTATACTTGATGTCGTTACTAGGGTCTAAGTTTTGTAGGCATCTTACTCTTTGTTTAAGTATTTGTAATTAGCAATCTCCCACGTAGACGACTTCAAGGTGGGTTAATTAAGTGGATTGTGATAAAAATTTTAGATTATTCAATTGTTCTTCATAGGAATGATACTTTATCCATCATTTTTATTACTTGTTCAATATGTTCACTTGCATTATATTATGTTTTTTTGAAATTAAGCCTAATTTTACATAAACATGGAGAGGATATAATATTCTTGGTATATGACAAATTGGAATTCGAAAAATATCAAAAGATTATGTCCTCTATGTTATGTGAAATTGGGCTCAATTTCAACATTCTCCCTTAATTTCTTGCTTCAATGTTCTTCCTTGTTGTCTAAGCTCATGGGATTATGTATCACCAACCTCATTTCCAAGAATTTGATCTAACCTCTTCACTTTCTTCATCTCTCTCTTTCCTAAGATCATGTCTTCAATGAAGATGCAATCGCTTCCATCCTTTCCTAGCTTTCTATCATCTATTTTGTGAATAGATGTCAAAGAGTGTTTTCTTGGACAACAGTGTTGGTTTGGTCTCGACCCAGATTAAATTGCTTTGGTCGGGCACTTTTTGTCATGTATGCATATAAATGGTATAGTATGCTATGTGTGAGCCAAGGCCTTAGTCTCCTCTGGTACTCGGCATTGTCCAGTCAGATACTACATTGCCTCAACTTTTATTTTTGGATTTATTGAGTCAAGTTGTAGTTAGAGATTAGGATCATGTCCCTTATGTGTCTAGTGTACATCTTATTATTTGGAACCCATTTCAGTCGATCCTAGCCCATGCATGACCTATTGCATGGTTCTCGAGGTGGCTCTTAGACACCCTAGAGTCAAAATCTTAGGTATGTAGTTTCTACGTTGGGAGCGAAGACGGCCGGCCAAAGCCTTTGCTCTAAGAGCGCAAAGATGCGCGACCAGAGCCTTTGAGTCCAGCCAGCTGCCTTGCACCTAGACTAGGTCAATTGCATGTGGTTACTCTCACTTGCCTGACTAGCTGACCAACCCGTGGTCCAGCTGGAAAATGGTCAACGGAAAGGTACGAAGCCAATGCCCTTGCATTGGGAGCAGTTTTTAGCCTATAAATACACCAGCAAAACTACCATTTTCACCACTTTTTTCACTAAATTCTCTAACCTCCACCAGCCTCCTTCTCTTCTCCACTTCCTCTACTACCCTCCTAGGCTCTTTCCAAGCTTCTCCAAGCTTCCAAAGCCCCAAGGAGTGGAAGGTTTTGCAGTAGGATGCCCCAAAAGACATCCTCCAAGCCTTGTATGAGGTTAAAGTCCTTCATTTGGCTCATACGTAATGTTTGGATGGTCTTACCATATGAATTCATATTGTTTTGAATTTGTAATATCTTATATGTATATCGCTATAAAACCTCGACTTTTCTTCTTATTATATTTTTTAGGATGGAAATTTCTAAGCTGGGAAGATTGTAAAACCTTGAAAATAATTAAATTATTTTATTTAGGGTTTTTTAAATCTGAAAACGAATCTTAAAAATTATTTAATTTAATTACTTCTTGGGAATTAATATCATGAATTATCAATCATAACCTTTAGTTTATCGGTACAATGATACTTATTGATGGTTTTAAATAATTTTTATTTATTAAATTATTATGATTGGAAGATGGAAGTTGAGAGTGCGATTTGACACCCATTCACATTAAATCAATAGTAAGTTTTTGATTTTTCGTTATCACAAAAATGGTTGGTGTTTAATATAGTTATGTGTAATTACGTTCTTTTGTATAAAATTTTAATATAGAAACTTCTTGAATTCCATGCATATTCTTCTATATAAAGGAGAATTCCATTGATGTTAAATAAAACATCATCTTGATAGTTTGTGAGCACATGTGGCTCACAAAGGGAAAACTTTAAAGAAGTTCATTCATATTAGAATCACATGTCATTATTGTGGGTGCCTCATCAAAATTCAAAGTTCGTATAATTACTCGAAATGTTATATATTCATATTTGGGAGTCCTGGTCGACCGAAGTCTATATTCAACCACCATGCGCTGAGCCCAATTGAGATTAAAGAATTGACTCAGTCCAACACAGGGTAGCACCATTAAAATTCTTTAGAGATTAAATACATGCCCCCATGTAGAAAGAGGTGACAGAGCACAATGGCACGAGACGATTCATTATGTATTTGTCTTACCAAAAGGGTAAGCCAATGGCAAATATCAGTAACTATAGGTCGTGGGCCACGTAGCATGTGTGCGCATACATGGGATTGTAGCTAGACAAGGCGGCCACCCACCTGGCATAATAAGAGTTCGACATCGGCTCATAATCACTAAAAGACTTGTTGTGGACTATATTAACTTCTTTCATGTAATTATATGATTTAGTGTTTTTATCGCTAACACGAAATTGCCTCCATAGGTATGAGCATGGAAGGATGGGTAGAGTCGGGATAGCTGGAGGACTTTGTCATGAGACTTTTGATTTTTCTTTTTTGTTGGTTGCATGGCATTGGGATTTCGGTTTGTTTCATGGGGCTTAGATTATTCCGAGCGTTTATATATTATATTTTATGTTAAAATATTGAAAATTAAAAGAAAATTAATTTCCAACACAATTAGTTTCGTATAGTAACACTTGGCTCATGGCTCGGAACAGGCGGGGTATCAAAGCTGTGATTCCCACGGAACAATGCAAATCAATCCTTACCTTGTTGAAAGTTTAAGAGTCCACTACCCCAATGGTTTTTTTAATATAAGCATTGATCAATCTTTTATGGTATTAATTTCCACTATTTTAAATGGTAAGTATTTATGGGTGTGTGCAAAATTGGTTGCGGCTAAACGTCAACAATGCGAGTTAATATTAAAAGACTACTTTTGACAACTTCCTAAGGTTCATGGAACTATGAAAATCAATCTTTACCTTCTTGAAATTCTAAGAGTCCACTGTCCCAAGGATATATATTTTTTATATATATAAGCATTGATTATTCTTTTATGGTATTAATTTTCATTGTTTTAAACGGTAAGTATTTATGTGTGTGTACAAAATGGGTTGTGCGTGAACGTCAACAATGCAAGTTAATATTAAAAGACTACTTTCGACAACTTCCTAAGAGTATGGGATTAAAGCCTTAGAGATTGCTCAAAGTTTAGAAGATATGAATGGTAAGAGTGTGATTGGACTAGCCAAAGGGTCAGAAGTGCCAGGTTTGGAGGTTGGTGTAATAACTATATTAAGCAATTCAAGATATTTCTTCCTAGAAATGTTTTATTTTGTCTGTACAATGTACAAATAAGTTGTAAGACACTAAATAGGAACGACTACTAGATGATACAAAAATTTAGATAATTGTTAAATAATTAAAACATAATGTGAAAGGAGTTGATAGAACGCTTATATCATAAATTATTCATAACTATGCATTTTTTTAAAAAACATTTACAATAAAGGTAAGAAGAGATGAAGTAACACTGTTACTATTAACAGTGAGGGGATGTTTTGATGATTTGAAAATTTAAAATTTCCTTAGTGGGGATTGAGGTGATGACTTCTAGATCTGAAACAAGTTGTACGTCGAAGGGTGAATTAAAATGGAACTTTTAGAAGGAATATAAAACCCCTAGGTATCGTGTAGGTCATTGATTTATGAAGGCATATCTTTAACACATTAACAAGCTTCTATTGAGTTAGAGGGCATTCTAGTAGTGTGTCGAAGCATAACACCGATATGCGATGGTGTGCTACTTATGTGTCATTCGAGGTGCACATGACACTTAACCAATGAGCGTATATGAGACACTTTTGCAATCTGTGGTATTACTTAGATAGTATGGGTGGTATGGGACACCTATGCGATATGGATGGCAGTGTCATAGGACAGTGTGCCCCACTTTGGCAATGCATATGAGTGGCAATGCTTAAATCGAGAAAAAAAATCCAGTGATAAATTATAGTCAGGTATGTGGTAAGATATGGGTTTATGGAAAGTAAAGACACCAATGATGCATAAAGATACGTATAGAGTTATTTAAAATAACTACTCAAATGCAATAGAGGATTAACTTTTAAAGTGTCTTCAATCAATTTGGCTTTAAGATGTAAAAGTAGAGAAGAAATCAATCAAAATGAATCACGTGATCAACTATCACAAAGTAGAAGTGGAAAGAAAATGGTAAATCATGATTTTTCCAAAAATAACTTTTATTTGAAAATGTGAAGATATTTAAACTAACTTCTATAGAGCTAGATACAAGTATACCAATGCATAATGGAAGAAATGCTGAAGATAAGATGAGAAAGAAGTTAGATGAATAAGTAATTTTCTCTTATAACCGTATTATATTTTTTAGGACAAAATTTCCTAAGCTAGGGAGATTGTAAAACCTATATATTTCTCCATATTATATTTTTTAGGGCAAAAATTTCTAAATTGGGGAGATTGTAAAATCATGAAAATAGGTAGGTTATTTTATTTAGGGTTTTTAAATCTTATAACAAATTAATTATTTCTTTGGAATTAATATCATGAATTATCAATTACGACATTTAGTTTATTTGTACAATGATATTTATGGATGGTTTTAAATAAATTTTATTTATTAAATTTTTAGGATTGGTAGTTGGGAGTTGGGAGTGTGATTTGATACCCATTCGCATTAACTCATAGTCAGTTTTTGAATTTTCGTTGTCACACAAATGGTTGGTCTTTAATATAGTTATGTGTGATTACGTTCTTTTATATAAAAAATTAATGTAGAGACTTCTTGATTTCTACACATTCTTCTATATAAAGGAGAATTCTGTTAATGTTAAATAAAACATCATCTTAATAGTTTGTGAGCACGTAGCTACAAAGGGAAGACTTTAAAGAAGTTCATTAATATTAGGATCACGTGTCGTATTTGCGGGTACCTCATCAAAATTCCAGGTTCGTATAATTACTTGAAATACTATGTATTCCTATTTGGGAGTCGTGGTTGGCCTGGGCCCACATTCGGCCACCATAGGCCGAGCATAATCGAGGTTAAAGATATGACTCAATCCGACACAGGGGCAGCATCCTAAAAATTTTTGAGAGATTGAATATCTGCCCTCATGCCAAAAGGGGTGACAGGGCATAATGGCGCAAGACGACTCATAATGAACTTGTAATACCAAGTGGATGAGTCAATGTCAAATATCAGTAACTATAGGCCGTGGGCCACGTATCATATGTGCACATACATGGGATTTAGCTAGATGGGGCAGCCACCCTTCTGGCATAATAAGAGCTTGGCATAGGTTGATAATCAATAAAAGACTTTTGGAATATATTAACTTATTTATTATAATTATATAACTTAGTGATTTTATCACTAACGCGGAATTGCCTCCGCAAGTATGAGCATGGAAGGATGGTAGAGTCAGGACAGCTGGAGGACCTTGTTATTAGACTTTAATTTTTCTTATTTGTTGGTTGCATGGGAGTGGGATTTCGGTTCATTTCATGGGGTTAGATTATTCCAAGAGTTTATATTATATTTTATGTTAAAATATTGAAAATTAAAAGAAAAATAATTTACGAGACATTTAGATTCATATAGTAACACTTGGCTCATGGCTCGGAACGTGCGGGTTGCTACAATCACTCTCTCGTAGTGACATTTTGGATTTGCTTGTATCATGTATAAAAATAGATATGAATACTTGTCTTTTGGAATGTAATTACCATGCACATATCTAATAGATCAAGCATAAATCATGATTTATATTTCCCTTGTAGATGATTCTTGTTGCACCTTGCTCTTAGACACATAGAATTACAACGTTCATGTGTATGGTTTCATGTTATTAAGCCTTTTAAGGCATGTACACATGCCAATATTGGCAAAAGGTGCAACTTTCTTGTTTACATAGACACAACCAACATTTTGCTAGTCTTCTGCTAGGCCTGGATGTTAACTAACTGATACTAAAATATCAGCCTAAGTAAATGCCATTAAGGGTATTAACATAACCTTTAAAACCAGACTATGTTTGTTGTAATGTATGTTTTATGTCCTATGGTATGGGATTAAGGTTGCTCTTTGAGTAAGTTGTAAGACTCAATAAAATGTGTAAAAAATATGATATTCTTCACTAATTGTCTACATGAAGCTCAGTGAGTTTGGGATTATTTGGGTGTCATTTAGGTAGTTAATAAGGTCATTTACCTCGAGTTGACAAGAATGCAAATCCTAGTTCCTGAACTTGTTTGTAAAACCCTAAGCCCTAGTTATTTAGTTGTGAAATTTTCAAAAATTTTACCCAAACCTTAGGGTATTAGTCTACTTGATTACTCTAAAATTTAAAAGTCATCTGATCGTTAGATTTATCGATAGAATTTTCCCAAGATGTTAGGGTGAAAATTTCCCTACCAATTCCTCATCATCCCTATTTTCCTGAGGCCAGAATGCATATGTTTTTTAATCTAAAATTTTAGAAGATCATAGTTTAAGGTGTTGGCTATCACCCCTAATTTACCCAGATTTATTGAAGTCTCTAAGCCGATGAACAAAGCTTAGGAATTAAATGCACACTGAAGGAACATTGTTCCCAGCACCTTAGTCTTATCTTAGTGGCCTTGGTTAGTCATGTTGGCCAATGGGCCAACACATCCAAATTTTTGTCCCTGATCTTAGAATGTCAAGGCACAACATTCCAAGTTTCAACCTATTTGAAGTTTGTTTGGCTCATCCAAAAAATCATGGGGTTAAGCCTACACAATCAATTAGGATTAAAGTGTAAGTGTTATTATTAACTATTTATATTAGAAATTATCTACATCATAATTAAGATGTTTAATGATAATTAGTAAGTAATTAACCTATGCGAGTTAATTATGTTGTGTGTGTTTGTGCATGTGTGGAGGCAGTGAGTTTTCCGAATTAGGACAAGGAACTTTACCTACCTAGAAATGTATGACTCACCTTTACTGGGCTTTGTCCTTGGGTCTATTGTTGCTTTCCCTTATGTTCGTGGGATGAAGTTGTTGGCATTTTATCGAATCCCACTAACTTCGAGTTGTTTAGATGACTCTTTTTTGTAGTTTAATAGAACTTCAAGGTTGAAATCCTTTAATGGTTTTTGAACTTAAGATCCATAAACGACATGATATAAGATCATGCTCAGGCCCCTATATGTATATATATGTGTGACGAATTTTTTTATGCATGCTTCTCTATATGATCCTATTAGTTGTGAGGTATTGAGCATGTCATCATTGACTAGATGTTAGTGCATAACCTTGGATGCTTCTATTGAATTTTTTGGGCTTGTCCATAGTGTCGTGAGTATTCCGACATATATATATGTAAGGTTATGTTGTGTGGCCATTGAGTGGCTCTAGCATATGCTTCAGCTTCGGATTAGGGTTTTACCCACTTGTTGTCTTGCCTGGTTCGAGCCAATCTCAAGTTGATACGAATCATTTTAGCTTTCATACCATGAGAATGGGGGGCCCAGATGGCCATATGATCATGTTATGGAGTTTCGATATGCCCAATATACAAATGATAATTTCAGTTATGCTATAGTAAAGCTTGAGTTATCAGTTTATATACAAGGTATACAAATTTTTTCTTGTGTTAGCAAAGGGTTTTAGGGATAGATCTAAGCTGTTGTAGCATTTAGTATCTGTTTGGGCTTCTAAAGGGTACCTCTTTTGCATTCATCATAGGGATTTTGAACTACCAAATTGCCCATATGTGCCCAACTTGATTTGAGTCTCTGATCTTCGTCTGATTGAGTTCAGGTTCAAGGCCCATTTAGCTTCTTCACCTCAATTTCAGTCCACTAAGTCACTTTTAGGCTTTGAGTCATTTTCAACTTTTCTCTGCATTAATCCAAGCTTTCCAACCATTGTGGGTACAGTGGCTACCGAAGCCATGCAGAATTTGGGCAAGATATGGTGGGAGCCTACCCATGCTGCATTCCTTTGGACTAGAGCTATAGAACTAATAGCATGGGATGAGTTCCGAGATTTTTGTACGCCCAATACTTCTGTATGATAGTCAGGGCTACAAAGAAGACAAAGTTCTTATCGTTGCAGAAGTAGGAGAGTATGCCAATCGCAGAGTATCAAGAGAGGTTCCTAAATTTGGAGAGGTCCGTGCCTAGTAGCTTCTCCCATGAGAGGGAGTAGACAATACAGTTTGTTTCAGGATTGAGGATCCACCTCAAATTAGTCATAGCCACATTTTCATGTACGACCCTAGTAGAGGAAGTCATGAGGACACTTGGGTGCAAGCATGCCTGGGACTCATACTACCAGGGCAAAGGCAGTTGTCCATCCAACTGACATAGTCAGAGATAGTGGGGTTAGGACTATCAGTGCCCCTAGCAGCAAAAGAGGCAGATAGATGACAGAGTGATGGTGCATGTTGACGAGGGTCAATGGGTGCATAGGTTTCCTTAGTAGACACAGACATTTCGAACAAGGCTTACCAGAGAGCGGACTACATGGAGGGCCCATTGTGCCCACACTGTCAAACAAAGCATGACTGTGTTTGCTCGAGGATCACAGGTGCTTGCTTTACTTGTGGCGAGATAAGGCATCATGCAGCCATATTCCCTAGACGGCAGCTGTAGCAACAGCAACAATACCTACCCCCACAGCAGCCACAATACCTACCACCACATTGGTTGTTGTATGATGGACCCCAGCCACAGTAGAGAAGGTTTTTTGCATCGCCACAATGATCACTCCTACCTACATCACCAGCCCATCTTCAGGGGCAACAATCTAGGGGTGACCTGTAGCCGCGGGTGCAACACTGATAGTTTGGCCAGCAAGGCCAGGGAGGATATCAGAGGTAGGCAATTTAGCAACAGTGGACCTAGTGCCGTTATAGAGTGATGATGTCGAGCACGTAGTTGGCCCGATTGGTGATCAAATGCAGGATGTGAGAGCAAAGGAATATAGCAGGATGTATGCAGCCACAACGGAGGAGGTAGTGTGAGACACTACAATTATCACAGGTACACTTTCTATCCATTCAGCCCCTGCAGTAGTGTTATTTGATTCCAGCAGTACACACACATTTCTCGCCTGAGCGCTCATAGATATGTCTGGTGTACTATTAAGGGAATTAGGACATGAGTTAGTTGTGTCCAGCCCAGTTGGTGCCACTCTTACCACCAGAGTATGTACGAGAGGCTTCACTATTGAAAATTGTCGACGGACTTTGTGGTTTCATTGGTGATAAATTTTGATGTCATCTTCTGCATGGATTGGATGACGAGGCATAAAGCGGTGATCGACTACCCGAAAAAGAATGTTCAGGTTCATCTCTCACGCCATGAGAGAGTGATGTTTCACATAGAGGTAGGGGTAACTGGGTAGCTTCATCGCCTTTCAAAGAGCCCATAAGTTGATAAATAGAGGTGTGAGGCCTTTCTTGCCCACATCGTGCCCACTAGGGAGAAGCCAGTGCTGATTACGTTAGATGTGCCGTCTAGTGAAGATGATATGATCCATGTGGAGGCCACAGAATTACCCACAACTTGTAATACACAGACTCCCAAGAAGTCATACCGGATGCCACCATTTGAGTTCCAAGAGCTCTAGAGCCAGCTACGGGAGATGTGTGAATCGGATTTCATCTAGCTGAGTGACTCGCCTGAGGATGCCTCAGTTCTACTAATGCGAAAAGAAGATGGTGGCATGAGGATTTGTCTGGACTACAGCTTGTGTGCACGTCCACGACTCTCGACTTGATTAGTTTTTCTTTGTGGCGGGAGTTCGATGGCTATTCCGAACTTAAACCATGAGCATATGGCCACCTAGGAGCCCAAAGAAGAGGTGCGTCAACATGAGGTACTAGCACACCCTACTTCTCTGGGTGTTTGTTGTGTTTCTGTGAGTGGTCCCTTAGGTGAATTACAGGACAGAATTTTCTTATGTGAGGGAGGTTGCAAAACCAAGCTTTCAATTTGATGGTTTGGTGTCAATTTGGTCTTGACCTAGGCCGTGTTCCTTGTCCAACCATTTTTGTCACGTGCTTCTGTATGGTATATATGTGCAAGACACGATCTTTGTCTCCCCCGGTACTCGATGTCGTCCGGGTGAACATTATGACATCTCTCCTCTTATATTTGATTTTTATTTGGGTTAAGTCTAGTTAAGTTGAGGACCAAGTCCTTGGAAGTCTAGGTTGTTTGTTGTGAGTGTGAAACCCTTTCCAAACGATCCTAGCTCAACGGGTCCGCACACGGTTCTTGAGGTCACCCCGGCTGCCTTTGGGTACGAACCCTAAGTGTGCGCAAACTATTTCTAGCACAACAACAACCTTCGAGCTCCCTTGTGCTGGAAAATTGTGTATTAGGGTTTTGAACCAGTGCAAGGGCCCTTGAGGTGGAAGTTGCAGAAATTAGGGTTCTCATCCTAGAGCCCTTGTGCAAGGACTCCTTGCGCCCATAAGTTTGACCTGATCTTGAATACGGCTTGGTCAAGTAGGTATGTGTGGTATGGGTCTGATGTTTTTCATAGTCCGGCTTGGTAGAGGCCAGGGCCCTTGTGCAAGGGTGGCACCTTTGCGCTAGGGCTTTTGCCCTTTTATATAAATGCAACCCCCTCCTCTTTTTTGCCCCTTTGCTCCGACTCCTCCCTTTCTCGTTGGCCTCTCCTCTTCTTTTCCAGCCCTTCTCCACCTCTTCTATCCTCTCCAAGCTTGACCATGCCGCTAGATTGAAAGTCTTGGGGTAGGAAGCCCTAAGAGACCTCCCCTATGAACCGGTTGATGTGAAGGTGCTTCCTTTTTGCCTCTTTTTCATCTTTGTAGTTACTGTTTGTGTATTTCGTACATGATCATAATTTTTATGCATTTCTTCCATATAGATATATTTGTTAGCATCAGTAGGATTTGGAATCATGACTTTATTGTGTATATAAAAATCGTTATGTATTTTTTAATGCAGTATGGTCACCGCTTTGCATGGTTTTGGTAAAAAAATCATATCTAATGATATAGGTTCTAGATCTACATGAGTTTTTTCATGCTAGCTTCATAAGATATATATATATATATATCTTATGAAGCTAGCAT
>JAVDBV010075939.1:0-14572 GCA_032619315.1 Piper longum
TATATATATATATATATACAAGTCTTGATTTTTATTTTTTGAATACATAAAAATTAGCTCTAATTAAATGACAAACTTGTGTATTGCACACTATAAAATATATGAAGAAATTATCCATTACTCAACTGAGAACCATATTCAGGCCAAGTTTGCATGTGTGCAAATATTTATGTTAAACCTATATATGAACTTACCTGGCTGTTAGCAGTAACTTGATACTTACTAGATTATCAAAAAAAGAAAATAAAACCCCTCGGATACTGTTTTGGTAGGTTGGTTAAATTGTAAAAAGGTATGATGGGGTTGGCAATTATTTGCAGATTACTTGGGGTGAAAACATTGTGGTTTTGGTGAGGTCATGCGCTATCAACAAGCAGCAGTTTTCATGGAAAAACCTTATGGAGCAAGAAATATGCATGAAGTGGAGCTTCATTGGTTGATTGCCCAATAATTCTTTAAGCCTTAATTAAATTAATTAGTGTCACTCTCAGGATATTTCATCTCGCATTCCTAAGTGGCCATAATTTCCACTTGCTTTCCTTGTTTGTTCCTTAGCTCTTGTCATACTCACATGGAAGTCAAATAGAACTCTCCTCTTTGGCCAATCTCTCCATAAAACATGCATTTGGTTAAATGAACAAGGACCCTGTTGGGAGATACAGGCTGTTTTGAAATCCCAATTAATAGGTCTATTATTAACCTTCCCTACTTAATTAATCATATTAATTTCTCTGGCTTGTTTGTTCTTACGTGAGATCCGTGCTTATCTTCTATGATCAATTACTCGAAAGATCACCGGCCTTGATATATCTCCTCCACGAAAAAGCTAACTGGGTGGTCTTGATTGCTGATGGCATCCCTCTAAACCAATAGATTCTAACAGGTGAGAAAGACAAGAAGAAAGCAGGCATAGAAACGCAGCCCATTTATTTACCTTTACAATAGAAAATGCATATTCGTGGAAGTGAGGCCTTTGTTTCTACTTCCTCTTTTCTTCCCCTCAGGATAAACTATTCCTTATTGTGCTCTAAGGAGCTGGGTCCATCTCCTTGGGCCTGACAATTGGATATGCAAGGCCAATCCCAGCTTCATTCTTTTGTTTGGCTCCTCTAAAAAGTGTTTGAATTTTTGATATCTCAACACCTTACCCTTTCTTCTTTGTAAACTAAAATAATCTCTCCAGCAATGACCAACTTCGGCAACTTGCATGATGCTGCTTGTACAAGAACATATATATTCAGCCACGTCATTCTCCATCCATTGCATATCTATAAGAAAACATCACAAGACCGTCATATATATATATGTGCCATCCATTTTCAGCAACAAGGAGTGACCAACTATGAAAAATGTGGAAATTTTTTTGGTAGGGTACAGTATTTGCATGGAGTATTCAACCTTAAGATTGGTAGCTGGTATTCTATGAAAGAACAATTTTGAGGCTCATGTTATCATAATGAACGCATAATAGTGATATATAGCTACCTTTAGCATAATAATACTTGCTTGAAGTTAATTTCAACTAGTTGAACGATTATTTGAATAACCTTTAGCATAATAATATTTGCTTGAGGTTAAGTTTCAACTAGTTGAACGATTATTTGAGTAATCAAGTTTCGTTATTAACTTTAGGAACTCATGGAAACTGCATGGCGAGCATAGCATCGTCACAATCTTGAACAATATCTAAGCTTGACGATTTTAACTAATTCTTTGTTGGAAACATTGTTGTCATAGCGATCGAAGTTTCTGTGAATGTTCCAAGTAGATAAAGGCATTACAGCCTTGTTACAACAGACTTCTTAACCAAATGTACAATTATGTTGCCCAGGTCAAAGACAAGTGCTACTAAAGCCTAAGATCCCAATTCTTCTATCCTACGGCTTGCTTCTCACTGCGGGTGTTATTTCCACACCATGACAACCGACGGTAAGTACAGATATAATTGAGGTTCAGAAAACATACATCAACAAGATTGAAAGGTCAAGGCAAATTGAAAAATAAAAGCCAAACAATTAATATAAGAAGTCCATCATATCACCCATGAGTTGACATATAATATGGACACCGAGAATATACAAATAGAAACCCAATTGACCGACGAAAACAAATTAACATATGGTACTACGAGAGAAGGTGACTGTGTAGGGGCTGGGTGTTTTTTTCGTTTGTTTTGCACCCTTTAACAGGTGAGCGTTAAATCAAACCCAGAACAAATTTCTGGCTATAAAGCTCAGGTCATGCCCGGCGACTTTTTCACTTGAGTTTCATTGAGTGGTTAGGACGCCGTCTAGCAAGAGTACAGAGAAAAATACGTAACAAGAGATGGGTAGAGCTCCTTGCTGCGACAAAGCCAACGTGAAGAAGGGGCCATGGTCACCCGAGGAGGATGCAAAGCTAAAAGCTTACATCGAACAGCATGGCACCGGCGGCAATTGGATTGCTCTTCCACTAAAGATTGGTACATGTCGCTTAGTAATCATGCCACAGTCTATGGAATGGGAAGAATGGTAATTTACGTAAGTATTAATTTTGGGGTACAGGTCTTAAAAGATGTGGGAAGAGTTGCAGGCTGAGATGGTTGAACTACCTTCGCCCGAACATCAAACATGGAGGCTTCTCTGAAGAGGAAGACAATATCATTTGCAGCCTCTACATATCCATTGGTAGCAGGTACAATCATAAGCTCGTATAATTGAAGATTTTGATTGATACCATTAATAAACTATATTATCTTACGTTTTCAAAACTTTCACCATGGTGCAGGTGGTCCATTATTGCTGCCCAGCTGCCGGGAAGAACGGACAACGATATCAAGAACTATTGGAACACTAGGCTCAAGAAGAAGCTGCTGGGGCGAAGTAAGGATTCGCATATGAGGCGAATGTCCGGTGTGAATCATGAGCATAAATTAGAACTGGATGGATTGATCAATGATCAGAGCCAGACTTCTGAAGGATTGAGTGCTTCGGCCCTGGAAAGAATGCAACTGCATTTGCAACTTCAAGGCCTGCAAAACCCCTTCTCCATCTACAACAGCCCGGCTTTGTGGCCAAAGCTTCAACTTCTTGGTGAACGGTTCATTTTTATGAAAAACCTTCTTGACGCAGGAAATCAAATAAATGGAAATTCCCCTGTTCAACAAGCTCAGGCTGCTCATCAGATGGAGAACCCACAAGCGCAATATGCAGATTTTCAATCTTCAACTCATGTTATTAATCCTACCAACAATACCCAAGAAAATAATTGCTTTGGAGGTGAATTGAAGGAAGGAGACATCTCCAAATCGACGAGTTCTTCCACGGTATACCCTAGACATGACTCAACCATTGATCAATCTGTGATGCCTAACATTGATTTTCCAGTGGAAGGAGTTATGAACTCTGATTTGAGTGATCTGATAATAAACAAGGGAAGTGGAAGCGTTATGGATCACAATCAGATTCAGAGTTACGAGCTAGATTGCCTGAAGGAAATTATGGATTCCAAAGAAGGCTGTACTTGGTGGGCGAATGACTTTGATCATGTTAAATCTTCATCAAGTTCTTGGGACTCTGCAACAATGCTTCCACAACAAGGGATGATTCAAGAGTACCTCATGGGGTATGATCTATGAAAAACTTAGGAAGGAAATTAAAAGAATTTGCCGGCATGGATGGATCGAGTTCTGGTATATATAAGACGAGGAAATATGATCTTGGCATATAAATTATTGTAAAGTCGTGTGAATAATTTTCATAATGTTTTTCTCTTCTTTCAATATTGGAATTAAAATATTATTTTTAAATAAATTTGAAATAGCTAGGAGTTTATTGGACATCATACAGGTATTAAACTTGGGATCATTATATTTATGATTGATCAACAATTCATTTATTAACCCAGTTTCGGCTTTAAATTTTATTGACTATAAATATTTCTCTAGTCCGGGTAATTCATTGAATTTATGTGGATAGACACTTCTGCACCTCTACTGAATAACATTCTTTAAGCTCTCATCAGGGACAATTCATTTCTTCTTATCTGCATTAGTGATTCAATCTTTCGGAGCTGCAATAATCTTAATTTGATCACATGGATCTTCCCCACCTCAAGCCGTCAGATGTTTGTCAATTGTGACCATTATGCTTTCAACTTGTTTATTACTTACCCTCATCATGGTCGATTAGGTTAATATATCTATATATCTATCTCCCATTTATATATTATAAGAAAACAAATTTTGACAAGTGTCCTCATATTTTTATCTTTTATCAATTTTTTAATTTAATTAATTAAAAAGTTCTCAAAATATACATATAATAATAAAACAAATTTTGACATTTGATTTCAATTTTTCATGAGTGATTAGCAAATGACTCATTATAATTTGTTTCTCACATTTATATCTCTATTAAATTCCTATTTTAATTAATTGAAAGTTCAAAAATAATAAAATAATATTTGCGCTTAACAACTCATACAGTTTCTACAATTTATTTACTTTTAGAATTAAAAAATTCTGAAAATATTTCTTTTCTTGTCAGCACCTATTGTGTGTGTATTTGTGAACTCCTAGGAGGACTTATAATTTAACTAATTTAAAACTTCCAAAAATAGTAAAAAATATTTGTGTTTATCAACTTCTATTATACACCTTTATCAAATTTGTAATTAATTAATTAGAAAATTCCAATATTAATAATAACAATAATAATAATAATAATAATAATAATAATAATAAATACAACAATAATAATAATAGTAATAACAATAATATCATTATTATTATAATAACAATAATAATAATAATTTTTTTCCTATGAACACCTATTATGTGTTTTTAGTTGTCAACTCTAGTAATGGCTTATAATTTAACTAATTTAAAATTTCAAAAAATGGGAAAAAAATTTGTGTATATCAACTCGTATTATCCATCTTCATTATACTTTTAATTTATTAATTTAAATTTTCAATAATAATAATAATAATAATAATAATAATAGTAAGTTCACACAATAAAACATGAAGTATGACACTTTTCAGAGTGTGTATTTATTAGTCAAATTCTAGTTAAGGATACATAATGAGGTTTAACA
Organism: Piper longum; assembly: GCA_032619315.1. Taxonomy (NCBI): domain Eukaryota; kingdom Viridiplantae; phylum Streptophyta; class Magnoliopsida; order Piperales; family Piperaceae; genus Piper; species Piper longum. Next base: position 5,079 of record JAVDBV010075939.1, read on the forward strand.
CTTTATTAAAAAAATAATTAAGTTAAGTATATATTTTGAGTTGTGGATGTGTAAAAGCATTGCCTCCTTTTGCGTACCAATATGATGCGATCATGATTCGGGTTTCATCTTCCTATTAGAATATGTGGAGTGAGCTTACCGAATTAGGACGTACAATTTGACTCACTCATATCCATATGACTCTTCTATTTCATCTTTGCTTGGTTGATAAGTAGTGGCGTGTGTTGGGTTCGAAACTGGACTCAACCAAACTTGAATAGATAATGTTCGGTACCCATTTAATCGGGTTTGGTTTTAAGATATCAGGTATCCATTTTATAATGGTTGGGTTTGGTTTCAGATAATATGCACCTGATACCCGACTTCAATAATATAATTTTTTTTATAAAAATTATATTTAATATGATTTAAACTTTATCATAGAGATATTTGTGTGTTTATATGTAAAATTAATATGATTTCCACTTTTTTGTATTAGCCCATTTAACCTCCTTACTTTTTTGAAAATTATTTCTAATTTATTTTTTATGGTTCCATTAATTTAAATTTATATAACATAATCGTGTTTTAAATGGTCGGGTCGGGTTCGGGTAATAAAAATTTAAATGGTAAATAATCAAGTTTGGTGGATGTAAGGTAATTAAAAGGTTTGGTATGAGCAATAACCGACCAAACATGGCCGATATGCACCTCTATCTATGAGTGAGGCTTTCACCAAGTTTTACACGTAGGACTATGTTAGTAGCATTTTATTGAATCCCTTTGATGGCAGCCATTTGGTCAAATTTTTTTGCGCTTAAATAAAACTTGAAGGATGAGTTCCCTTGATGGTTTTCGAAAGAGAAGATTCACAATGCCTATTTAAGCCCTTACCTAAGCCCACTATATAAGTTTACAATTTTTATGATTTTCACAAATCTGAGAGTGAATGGTGGTATCGATATGTTTCAATTGCATTAGTACACATTTAAACCCTAAATTAGTGCAATATAAGTAGGATATTGTGAATGTAGTACGTTTTTGGAAGTCGTGATACTATCATCATTCCGACCCACCTAAGTACTGTGGCGAGCGATATATGGAAGATGAGAGGGTGTAATCTTAAACATGTATGTAAGTATGAAATGTTGATTTGATCTGGTAAGTTTTATGATATTCGGATGTGTCGACCTAAGCTTACTTCCTTGTGATGTATTCTGAAAGTTGTATGATTTCTCGTGAGTACTAAAATACTCATCTATGAGTACTGTTTTATCAGTGGTAAATTTTGGACCATTAATCAAACTTGTTTACTGATGACAGTTTCTCTACATTTAGGTAGGTGTGTATTCATGCTAGTGACCGGCAAAGGTGTACGGATTAAGACGCTCATATCAGGGGCTGGTACCATCCATGTATTTGCATTTGCTGGGTTTTGTAGAAGACTTAATGTATTTGGGGATTTTACATCTTATGCATTTCAGGTTTAAGGTCATAAGTATTTGGGGACAATGGGATCATGTTATGTATGATGTTGTGGGCGGGTGCCCTATGGCCTATGTTGGTATGCTAGATATGTTATTTGTACTCTACGTGTCGTCATTTGTTTTATCATTATTAACATTGTCCAGGGTATTGACTATGGGGCAAAGGATAACAATTGTGTACAAGGTGTGGAAGAATCAAAGTCCTAGAACACGACAAGGAGTAATTAAGGTATGCAAAACATATTTGGTTGCAGCTGTGTGTATGACAAAAAAATGTAGACTAGAGGAACTTACAAATCATATTGCTTGAAGGGATTGAGTGTTAGGGTATGATGCCCAAGCATGCAATGTTGTCTTTGTGTATTTAATTACCATTCGCGGGTATGTAAAACATGTAACCACGACCAAATGTTTAATTTAATACAAGATCAGCATCATGTAAGAATAAGTTACTTGACTCTAAGGTTGGAACTAAGTTTAAGAACCAAATCATGCATCTATATTATGAAAAGCTAAACCGCTTAGTTGTATTGGGAGGTGTTGCATCTCTTATGACTTAGAGTACTCATATTAAGAGTTATAACTGTAAGAATCTTTTTATGATAGTATGATCAGCATGTAATGTATGAAAACCTCATAAAGTTACCTTCTTAACAATCATTGAGGGTTGTGATCCACTTTCTCAATTATAACATTAAGATTTAGTCCGTTCTTCGGGCCGAATTGGGGCACACCCCTGCTCCAACCAAGGGGTAAAACTTTAAGGTAAGTAGCTTGAGATGGATGCTTGAATCAAATGGATGGATCATATCTTATTCTTAGTTCCATCATTTTTATTTACGTAACTCATTTTTGCAATGATGCAAGGCGTAGAGAGGGTTAGGTGTAGATCATGCTTACCTATTTCAGATACCCGTCCTTATACAAAAATAAGTAAACATAGAAAATTCACTTGGTCTTAACCTGGACCCTTCAAACGATATGAAACGTTAGCTCCTCTAGTTCATATTTCTTCCACACTCACACACAACTACAGCCACAAAGTTTAGTGTACCTAATATTTGCTCCTTGTCAGTTCCAGTAATTTGGGGCTTAAGCACACCTATAGAAAATTTTTAGTAATATACCCCAAAGTTTAACTTCCTGTAATATGCTAATTAGTTAAAAAAATAATAAGACAACACATGTAAACAAACAAGGTGTAGTTAATTAAAAGTATAGTATATCATCCATAATCGGGACACAAGCCCACATATAAGTACATCAAAGGCTAAGAAGGGTTGTCCCCAAAATACATAACATAAAAATAATACATAACACTACAAATAAAAAAAAAGCAATTTCGTCACTGCCATAAGCCTCTCAATCCATCCACCTACATTAACCTAAGTCATGGAAACTAACCGACATAAAAATTAGAAAAACATCAGTAATAAAAAATCAATGAGTTAGATGGTAAATAATAATAATAATCAAACTATTAGATGGATGTCTAAAACACCCTTGGAAAGTCTTAAACTTTTCCAAAATACTCACATTCCAAAGACATGGAAGGCACATTAGGTGCCCTCAAAAGATGCTAGTCGGTTAGTAAAGTAAGACAATTCACATACACAAATATCATCGTAGTCGAAACATGCTTGATTCACAGTACCCTATATATTGAACTATTCTGCGCAGGGGGAGTACTATCAATGTCTTCTTATCTCTTCCTACTCATACCACAAAATAGCAAAATTCATATAATTAAATATATAAGTCTAGGCAGGGATTTCACTATATAATTTTCTAGATCTTGAGTTAGAAAAGTCATCATGAGATCTTATATTTGATGTTTTTTTATTAAACAGTAAATTGTTGGTAAGATTGCCTGATCTTAGTAAGATCTAATAAAATGCTACTAATGTCATCCTAACATGAAAATTTGGCTAAATCATATATATGGAGCCAATGCAGAAGGAAAACCTATTGACCTAGTGAGTAAAGTTGCATAACCTAACGTGACGAGCTAACTTTGTATAGTTTAGAATGATATGCAATTTATCAAACCCTAATCATGCGTACTAAGAATGCACAAATCGAGGCAAAGCCTCAAATCATGCACACACACATGATTAAGCCTAAATCCATAATTAAGTTAATTAATTACTCACTAAATACTATAAAGTTGTTAAATATCAATTAAGGAGGCTTAGGGCTTATTTTACTATGAATCAAACGAAACTCTAATCAAACCCTAATATAGTTTTACTAGAGCTATAAAGTTAGATAAATTTTCTAACAGGCTAAAAGGGCACTGATTGAGTTAAAATTTAGGGGGCTTATTCCTCATGGGTTAAGGCGTAAACCTACTTTTGATGATGGGGTGGATTGATGGGCTCACTTGGTTTCTAAGTTTATCGATTTAGTGGGCTATTTCTTGATCTCAATGGCCTAGGCTACAAACCTAACTTAGTGGGCTTTGTTCATAAGCTTATAGTAGGCTTAAATTTTGAGGAAAATTCCTTTGGGCTCCTAACACTATAGACCTAGTCTCCAAAAATTATTGGGCCTAAAAGCTATCTGGGCTCCTTTAGAGAAAATAGGGACTATGGGCCTAAAACAGTGGAACTCCAAGACTTGACCTACCTTTGATGGAAGGAAAAATCGAAATGGCCTTTCTAGGTGTCCATTTTCTCTAAAGATTTACATGGGCTTAGTAGGTTTCTTTCTAAAGGAACACTTGTGCAATATTTTAATGAATTTTGTACCCAATTACCCTATGAACCAAATTTTGAAAGGAGAGACAATGATTAGGGTTAGACCTTGTTTCTCTGCACACTCCAGAAAGAGGAATTATTTGATTACATAAATGAGCTTTGGTTAAGCTCATTTTTAGAAGGCTTATCAGTGGTTTGATTTACTCAATCTATGTCAACCACTGTCACAGTCCTCAACAGGTGAGTGTGAGTAGTTCTTATTTAGCCATGATCTTCTTGCCCTTAATTATGTTGTTTAAGTGTGAACTTTTATTAGAGTGAATCTAACTCCTACATCTAAACGTGAGTAAAAACATTTGTAGATCTAACATCACCATATCAAACTAAAAATCATGTAGCAGACATCCATATTTGCGTTCAGTATATATGAATTTATACATGGCAATTCTACCATCTTTTCAGCATGATATAGGTATGGAACATAGGCAAAATATACTTGGACATGAAGCTAAATGAGTAAAAAATTATTTTTATAATGCTAAATGAGCGAGTTAATATAGATCTGAGGTGGAATGGTCGTGGATGAAGACATACATGAGCACCTATGAAACTAGCTTAACACGAGCTTAGCCCCTACCTAAGAAGATCAAAACGAGCATGAAAATCTACTAGATTACCATAGCAACCAATCATAGCAGCCTAAACATGCAACATAAATCACAACACTAGCAAATAACAAGGAAAACAAGAAGAAGAACAAGAGGGGGAGTGAAAGAAGTACCTTTTGGAGGAGAATGAAGGAGAAGCATGAGAGGAGCTCCAAGAGGCTACGAAAGAACTAGAGAAGCTATAGGTGGTGGAGGAGGAGAGGTAATCCATAGGGGGAGAGGGTCGAAGGAGAAGAGTGGAAGAGGAGGAGAAGGATTTCTTAAAAAAAAAGGGAAAACAAGGCCAGGGCAAGTACGTTGGCGGGGCGCTAGATTTCAGGGCCGTCACATTGGCCAATCAAGAGCTACCGCCCACCTGTCACAAGTTGACAAGTGTAGGCATAAGGGAACCCTCCCAAAGCATTAGGGTGCTGGCACCAACTTCTGAAAGCCATGATTTTCAATCTAAAATGTGACGCAACATATCATGCACACACACCAATGCACATGAGATGATTCTAGACTTGAGGGTATGTGGTCATAGGTCTATCTACTACACAAAATATCCCACAAGAAAAGGGGAAAAGCCGAGCCGTACACTTATTCGGTCAAACATAACTAGCACCTAGGTGACTCGTGCCTTGGCATGCATACCATATAGCATAACACATACCATATAAACAGCTAATTAAACATTACATAAAGCACTCAGTTGGTTCATGATGAATTGCGACTAAAACCATTGGTTAATGGCAGGGGTTTTACATGTATAATCCACTTGTGGAAGTGCCTAATTCCTTAGTTTACATTATTATGTTATAGCTAACCTTTTAATAGTATAACATGACATAAAAACAAAAAATCTGGTTAAGCACCACCCGTGTGATTTACTAGTGAGCCCTGGTCGGTTAACAATAAAACACAAATAACATGCAAACTTCATTAACATATATCTTGTTATAGCTAACCTTTGCAATCCAATACCTGTTTAGAACATTATCCTTAGACCAACCTTTCTAACTTTGGAAAACATCCACATATGCCCAACCTTGGTGACATAAAAGTTATAAGTTATGGTCCAACCATTCTAACCAACAAACTCACTATTGCGCAAACTTCGGTAGCCGTAAGTCATAACAAGAAAACATTCTTCATGATCCTACCTGTAACATTTCCATGCCCGGTTCATCCTTGAACTAAACCAAAATACTAAAATATTATATTATTTAATACTGCTATCTCTTAATTTTATTACATCGAAGACCACGCTGCACAAAACACCTTAATATCTAAACCTATTTAGCATATAGGATGAAAGACATCCACTACCCACAACCATAACAAGTAAAACAAAAACATTATTCAAAATAATATAAATGATTAACAATATAAGTTCCTAAAACATGGGGTTATAACATCAGTATACTAAGCCAAAAGAAAAGATGTTTAATGACCAAAATAAAATGCTAAAGCAGCATAAAACAAAACGACAACAAAGCGATGAGTGAGTGTGTATGTTTGAAGACGTTAGCATCCTCTGTATCTGCCAGCGATATTCTAGGCACACCACCCACATAAATATTAAAAAGAAAAAAAAAACGTTAGTAACAAGTCATTGAAAAAATTACCATTCCATAAAATAAAATAACTATAATATTAAACTAGCATACGAACTCAATAGTTGGTCCACAAAATAAAATCTATAATGTGACACCTGCATACGAACTCAGTAGTTCATATTCAAGTAAAATAAGAAGGGGATGGTACACCACAAGAAGAATCACACAACACCCAAAATAAACTATACCGGCGTACGATGTGCAATTGATCGGGCAACACCCTTTCTCCTATCATCTCCAATTCCACCCTGCTCCTCTCCTCTGAGCTTTAAAGGCAAGCCAAGCACAATGCAGTCATGACGCAAAATACAGTACCCGTAACCCTATGCCTCTCTAGGTGTAAGATGGCCATAGACGTAGGGATGAGAATGATGTGGCAAGAAGAGAAAGTAGAGCATTGCTTTGATCCAATCAATAATGAAGAAATTGGGCTCCTCGATAGATCGCGCCCTGGGGCTTACCCCTCGAAGTGAGACATAACCAAAACAATCTCCAATAATCTTCCCACTCTCAAAATCACAAAAACATAATATAATAAAGTTAGGCTTAGGTACGGAATAATAATATTAATCGGCCTCAGGAAAGAAGGTAATTTGAGATGGATCTTTTGATTTTCGAAAACAATTCAATGGGTCACATCATTTAGGTTTATTAAATACGACGTCTAAATGACCCAAATTAAATGGGTTGCAATAAAACTACCACTTAACTTATCCTACAATATAAAACAACCCACCCATCAGAGAAGTGTAAAATAAGAAATGACTCTTAAACGAACCTAGTCTTCAAGTTCCAAGCAATCTATCGGTGAGCTCAAACCATGCGACCTATTAGCGAACCTAACTCAATATCTAACACAATCGATATGATGCATGCATGAGAATATGTGATCGAATGAGATAAGATTAATTTAAGTTAATTATTATATATATTTGTTGATTGCAATAGATGAATAAAAATATGACATGAATGAATAAAAAAGAACAATAACAAAACAATAAAGCAAGAGTGATGAAAATAGAAGATTTAACCAAATTGTATGTATACAAGATTATGGTTTTAAATTTGGTTGAAAGTTATAGATTGTCATCAAATGTCAGGAAAAAGGAGGGAGAGTAAAAAATAATATACTAAAAAAAATAATGACTCTCCATAGATACAACGACAAAAATTTATATTTTAAAGTATGATTGACGTATAGGTACCTTGACATTAGACCAACTTTGATGTAAATTCTAACGAACTCTTGTGGATAGCAATGTTGGGAAAACTTAACAAAAGGTGGAAGGATGATAGTAATGCGAATTGGAATTCAGGGTAGAAAGATGTGTTTATAGTTATAAAATATGAGAAGACAAGGAAATAAAAAGAAAATGAATCTTGGTATAGGGAATTAAAGAGGTGGACATGAATAAAATTACTATCCATGACCCACCATGTACTATGGTCTATTAATGTGGCATGACTTATAACATCTTTATGGCTCTAATTAAATTATATTTACATAAATTTCATAACTTTTATAGCAGTGCAACACTAAAAAAATCCTTAAATGAGTATGAACTCTAATTGGTCAACTTAGGTATTTGATAATATCCTGACACTAAATGCATAACTAAAATACTTCTCAAAACGACCCCTTTACCGTGCAAACGACTTATTGACTACTAAAACATAATGCGTGCCAAACAAAACCACACCAACAAGCACCAACATGAGCCCATGTTTTCTAAACCAAGGCACGAGCAACACCAACTCTCCTTAGAACTTAGAGCCAAAACTCAATCCAAACCAAATTGAACCAAAACGCAAATAGAATCATACCAAAGGCCAACCAAATCAAACAGCAAATAAAATCATAAGCCAAAGGGAACAAATTTTACAATCTCACCTCTTCAAAAAAATATTGTCCTTGGAATATTCTTGGGAACCGAGAACAACACTCAAAACACAAAGACAATGCACAACAATCGACATAGAAAATATCTCAACCAATAGCCGAAACCTCAAACAAGCCAGGATGACTCTTCCGTAAATCATCCTCCAACACCCAGTGGATTCCTCGAAACTTCTATGACCCCAATGTACCCAAACTAATTTCAGTACATTATTTTGAAGCTTCTTTTCCTGACGGTCAAGAATATGACAAGTTTGGATGCAACTCAATCTCGTCATAAATAATAATATGAGATGGATCTGAAATATAATTCCTCGGCATAGAAATATGGAATATTGCATGAACTCCTGACAAATGTGGAGGCAGAGCCAACTCAAAAGCTACCTCACCAACTAGCTTCATAATAGGAAATGGTTCAATATACCTCAAGCTAAGTTTTCCCTTCTTCCCCAAATCTCATGTTTCCTTTTGAAGTTGACACCCCGATTTCGGTTCACTTAAGAACCGAATCAGAAATGTTACGATCGAGTCGAGACATGTTTAATATTATTAGTCAGTTAGACTCGATCCATAAAATAGATCGAAATAACCCTCTTGGTGTAATGAGAATGGAAGACATTGTCAATTATTTATAAAAACACAACAAATATAAATAAATGTAAGAAAGTAAATGGTGCATTGAGATCAAGTGTGTGTAGCGTTTATCTGTCCTTCCACCAGAGTCGACTCAAGATTTGCTGACCTACATATATTATATGAAAAACGTCAGTAACGAATGTTACTGGTCCGAAATATAACTAATACAATTTGGCAAATGGGTATTCCATTACCCACGAAAACATATGAAACTTCAAGAATGCTTCACACCGGGCAATAAGCAAACATACTTAACAAATGCCGGCTCGCATGCACGGCTCATAATCATAATCATACATACATACAGTGCTTACGCCCTCACACCTTCCATATCACCCGCCACTGTACTCAAATGGCAAAAGGAACAATTAAGTTAGTGCCACATATTCCGGAAATGCGCTGCATTACGCGGTACCATCATACACCCGCACTACCTAATGGTTTGAAGGAGTACGAGCACGGTCCATACATATCTCCGTACCACTCATTCTCTTATTCATGAAATCCGTAAAACAGCGCGTACTTATATA
>JAVDBV010075940.1:0-14383 GCA_032619315.1 Piper longum
TGAATGGCCGAATATAACATGCTCATACGGCCATTCAGCTTGATTATGTCTGAACCAACCCGGGCTAGGAAAAATGGGTTGGGTTGGCTGCGCGGACCTGGACAGGGCAGACGGGCTCGGACATGCCCAGGCGGATGCGGTCGCGGTCAGCGGACATGATCACGGGTACGCGGACACGAACCTGGTAGACGGGCCGAAGGACAGATAAATGCTACACACACTTGAGCTTAACCTAATATTTTCTTTCTTGCATTTATTTATATTTGATGTATTTTGATGTTTATTTGACAATGCCTTCCATTCTCATGATACGAAGAAGGTTGTTTCGATCTAGTTGATCGATCAAGTCGTACTGACCGATAGCTTTAAACATGACTCGACTCGATCATAGCATTTCTAATCTGGTTCTTAAGTGAACCGAAATCGGGGTGTTACACAGTCGAATTGACCAGCTTCTACCATAAAACCTTGACTCGGGTCATGAGTTTTACAAACGTTAGTCAAAACCTTGAACCAAAGGTTCGTGTTTTACAAAACCAAAATTGCAAACTCAAGATTTGACAAACATATCTAAATATGTAACAACTCTAAGTGATTTAGATCTTACTTACTCAATACTCTAGCAATCAAGTTAAGCACAAGAATATTAAATGGTATTAGTACAACCAAAATAAGTAATAAATACACAAGGAAAGGGATAGAGAAAATAATACACAAGAGATACAAGTGACACAAGATTTTTTAAGAAGGCTCAAACTCCTACTTGCCTTTTCTTTCTTACCATGTCTTTTTGTAGGGTAGGTCTTTACTTGGTTTACTATGACACAACTTGAACACTTTCAATCTAACAAGCATAAGCTCCCATGAAGAGACAAAGATACTTGCATATAGCACTAACACCATAAAGGTTTACAACGATGGAAGCACTGGCTATCCTTCTCAAGCTCTCCCTAGAGCCAATGGGCTAACTCCTTATCCAACCCAAAGCCTTGAGCTAAGGAGTAGACAATCTCCACGCCAGACCTTTATAACATTAAATATGAAAGCCTCAATTATCACATTGTGCATAAACCTTATAGCATGGCTCTCAGCTTTATAGATAAAGCTAAAGAGACAAATATGTTTGGTGTACGTTTTGATCTTTCTGAACATGAAAGTTTGAAATGGGCTATGTACTTTTGGCTACTTCAACATGAAATGCAATGGAAAATGAAGCAAACATGGTGCCACTTTGACTAACGCCTGCTGACGTGACTTGCAGCCGTCCTCCAACAATATTGTAGACTACCCAAAAGTTCGGTAAAAGCACTTGCGAGGTCTGATTTCTATTCTATGTGTAAAAAAAAAGAGCTAATGGGAGTGTTTGTTTATGTAGGTCTAATTTTAAATGTCGTCCTCCAACTACATGGGAAATTGTAAAGATATAATATTATTATAAGAGGTACGAAGAATTTGAGAAGAGTTGTGGAAGACGACAAGTATTTAGTATTTGGTTCTTTGTATCTACGAGGCTGGTTTTCTTTTCCTATATATATGTAGTTGTACATGTATACTTTAGAGATCATTTTTTGAAGAGTGTGTTATTGAGTTTCACTATTAGGTTTTGCGGTGAGGTTCTCCCTCTCTCTCTCTCTCTCTTAGAGAGGAGAGAGCCTCTCCTCACAAGATATGAATCTTCCTAATTTGATTTTCTCTTCGAGATTGAAAATATTCCTAATTGGAGTGTATTCCAGTTAGAAGTTGAGTGTTCACAATTAGTGTGTATCCCAGTTAGAGATTATTCCTAATTAGAGTGTGTTCTAATTAGAGGTTGAGTGCTCTTAACTGGATGTGTATCCTAGTTGGAGATTATTGAGGTTGAGTGTTCATAATTGATGTGTATCCTAGTTGGAGATTATGGATGCCATCGTCTGATCCAGATGATGAAAATAATGTACCGACTTTGCCAGATATGTATGCTTATTATTTGATTATAGTAGATGGTTTATGATTTCCCTTTTATTTTGAAGCTTCCACGTTAAATTTGTACGTGTCTTATATTTTTTATCTTTTATTGGTTTGCCTTGTAAAAACACACAATATGATGTTTGGGGATTTTATGTGTTTAAATCCCAACAACCTGTTCTAGAGAATTGTTTGGGCCATCATATCATTTAAATTCATACCATTTTTAGATCATATATTTTTCCAAAAACCTAAATTTTCTTCAAAAATTTTAATTGGTATTAATTAAACATTAATCACAAACAACGTCTAATAAATATTTTAATTATTATTTTAAAACATGGTTGACTTGGCTTAATCTAGTTGATCAAATATATCTTGCATTTGCTATAAGTCCAAAATGGTAACTGATACAATATTTAAAACTTTGTGTACAAGATATCAAAAAATGGTACCATAATCAAGAAAAAGGTCAACCTAATTTAATTTTTGTCAAAGGCTCTAATAAAACAATCTAGCTGCCGCTCTTTACAATTGCAACAAAAAAGGACTTCTAGCAAACTTTCTTGAAATTTCATTAAAATTTTCTGGTGTAAATGCAACCAAACACAACAAAATTTTATTGTGAAAAGAGATATACGGGAGTAGGAGAGTCATATTGAGACCCTCTATCTCAAAAGAAACTGTTTCACCGATGTTAAGTTTTCAAAATCCGCCCACATTCAATAAAAACTACATCTTTTCTTCTATTCATCTACCATATACATGAGAGGTTAACTGTTCAATGTGGGTGAAGAACGAATAAGAGGATTCGTTTCAAAAGTATCCCTCATATTCCCAACTCCATGACAAAGGATATTTTTTTTAATAAAAGGCCCGAAAAAATATTATTAGAAGAATTTACAATTGAACGTGGGAATCCAAGGTTCAAAATTACAGCAATTATCCCCTTTCAATGTTGTATGGATGTAATTAGGAAAACTTGGTTGTCTAGCTATTAGAATCGCATAACGTTATTTAGCATATTATTAACATGCCAATTAATTGGTTGGATACTTGAGCAAAGACGAAAAGACTATTGAAGTTGGCATAGTACAAAATTAAGCATGGCTGTGGCGTATATATTACATATACTTTATTACCAGCAAGTCATAATGAAGGAAACTATCAAAGAGGCATAAAACAATTTGAATTAGAGATCATAAATTAGTTGATATATAATCATGATCTATAGATCAAGCCAATGATTATATTTTCAACAGTATGGGCAACCGAATTTGGGCGTATGTGCTAGAAAATTGATAACGTTCATCAATTATAATAATGTTGATAATTCAAAGTGCTTGGTCTAATGTTCCATGTTTTTGTCTAAAGATGCTAATCATATTAAAGAACCAACATTCGTTCATCTCTAGATTATTAACTTAATGAGCCTTTCAATATTTAATAATAGCTTCTGGTTAATTGCTGATTATTTTTAAAGGCTTGACTATTTTCCTAATTATCTACAAGGAATAAAGTTATGCATAATATTGATAAAAATAAATAAATAATGCCCCACAATTAAACTAATTAAGGGCATTGATGGTCAATTTCACTTATTTTAAAAAATTATCTATATTATGCATATAACTTTGCACCAGGCGGATAATTATGAAATTAATTTAATAAATTTCGTATAAAGCTATTCAATTTTTCCGTCTAAAACAAATTCAAAGACCTTATGTTTATAAATTTTTCCGAATTTATGTCGATTCAGCTAAATTATTGTTTGCTAACATGGAATTTTTTGACTTTCATCAGGTGAAGAACCAAATGAAGATGAAACCTTGCTTGGACTAATTGGGAGGCCTGCAGTGGCAGGGCCACCTCCACCAGTCCATGATCCAGCTATTCTTGCTAGATTAATTGTTGATCATGTTGAAGTAGAAAAGCCCAAGTTAGAGAGTTTGATTAGTAATGGTTTTATAGCATTTTCCTAAAGAAAGTGCAAAGCAATATAAAAATGTATCTTTATGTAAGGCAATGGAATCCTTTTTTTATATTGTTTGCATTCCTAGTTGTAAAAACTATGCCGCCCATATTTTGGCTAATAGAGGGAGGGAGGCTTTCTAATGCTTGTAATTTTGACACCGCTTAAGGCAGTAAAAGTTGTATTTGAAAAAATATATATTAATAATGTATCAACTATTATTATTTTATAAGTACGCAAAGGTTTTATTATATGTATGATGGAAATGGATATGCAATTAATTAGCTTCTTAATCATATATAAAATAGAAAATATGTATGATCATTCCAGTGTAATTAGATGGATTTGTGTAAAATAATTTTAATTTGCGTGAAAATATTTCTAAATCAAGCGCAATAAGTATGTATATGTGTTGAATAATTAGCAGGATCACTTTGATAAGGATGAGGATAGGTTTAGGGTCAAATGAATTAACACTAATTGAATCGATCGCCCAAATTATGATTGATAATTAAATTTAGGACTAATTTCATTCTTCAAGGGGTTGGCATACCTCCCGATCGATATATTGAGCACTAAAAGCTTCTCTTAACCTGATAATTTGTTCCTTTATTGAAAATAAAGTAAAAACTCCATCTCAATATAAGACTTACACAGGCATTGGACACGAACAAATGAACTTGCCCGATTATAATTACTTTGATCTTAAATTCTTAATTAGAACTCCAAGATAACTCGCCGAGTCAATTCGAGTCAAATCCCATACGATAGAAATACTAAATTTTCATCCATATTAGACTTAATAATACATCAAACTGAGTTGACTGGACAAGAAGCGAGGAGCAGAGTCGAAAACAAGTTTTCAAACTATGAATACCACTAATCCTATTAATCCAATTTCATGAGTTTAATAATATAACTCTCAAACTTTTAATGGTGATCACAGCTTAAGCAATGCATGTTTAATGTATCCTTATCATGTACATGACATCTATTCAAACCACTAATAATTTCCAATTTGTCACTAGCAGTTGTAGTACTATATTAACACACAAAGACAAAACTTGTGTGTTTTTACTTGTCCCTCCCATTGTTCTTACCACCAAAACACTGACATCCTAGGATACCAAAAATTGCTTTCTTTGGTTTCTGCTACATCATGACCAGATTGGAGAACACTCTTGTTCTCTTGCCTCCATTAAATAACAACAATGTTCTCATCAACAACATTTATAATGCTTTCCAGAAAAAAAAAAAAAAACACACACACACACACACATAGAACATAGCTTGTTGTTTCACTTTCTTGCCACAGTTGGAACTTCCAATAACTTGTAGCTGATCAAGTTATGAGGCCTTTCTCCTTTACTCCGTCCTTACCCTCTTCATCATGTCTTCACCTTCTTTGTTTGGTCATCTTCATATGCTCCGGCCGCTTGTCTGCAGCTACACCTAGTTTGGTATCAGGTATATATCACCACAAGAAACACTTCATTAGTTTGCATAAAGGGTGCTGTTTTTTTTATGCAACAGCTTAAGAACATACATTTGGTGTAGACTTAGTTATACAAAGTTCATCCTTTTTGTAAAAAAAAAAAAAGAGATGTTCAGAGCTCTCTTTCTATACATCCATGATGAAATGATCATTTGTTGCTGATTCAGATGTGGTGTGCAGTTTTGTCAATTGTGGGGAAGGAAAGTGTGTGGAATCAAACTCAATTCTTGGTTTTGATTGCAAGTGCAACACAGGATGGAAGCAGCTTCAGATTGGTTCTCTTGTTCTCCCTCCATGCATCCTTCCTAACTGTACTTTCTCTTTCTCTCGGTGCTTAGTTTGCTACCAAAATTTTCTAACAGTCTAGCTTATTATTATAAACAGATGAGCTCAATGATCTCTTCAAAAATAATTAGCCAAAATTGAAGATTATAAATTAATCCCTAGTAATAGATTGATATTACATTCCACTCATCTTAAAGAAATTTCACCCCAAAATTCCTTTTTATAACTCATGAACCTAATAATTTATATCTAAATAGACCCCCACCATCTAACATATTCTCAGTTGGCTATACCACCAATAATGACCGGACCTAATTATTGTAATAATGGTCTTTGTTATTTCTTCAAAAGTTATTAATTAATTAATTTTAAATAGTTGTAAACCTGGAACAATTAGAATTAATTAGTTTAGAACTCAATTTAGAGCTTCCAATTATGAATTACCTCCCACAACATTGTAGCTTGTTAGTCTCTATATAGCTGCAGACATAATTACTCCCACAAGTATTAGGAGCATATAATAACTCCGACGTCAATAACTCCGTCACTGCTCGTGAATCACCTGTAAGTCCGAATGGAATCACCTTGAAGGGTATCCCACATCAATACTTTGTCATTAGAAATTGAATAAATAAATCTTAGTTTAAGATCCATTTCCCCACCGCCTTTTAAATATCAGGGAAAAAAAAAGATTGAAAGAAGTGTTAGGAGGCTAAGGCCCCAATTGAAAAAAATTTTCAATTGACATAATATAATTCGAAATATAATTGACTTCTTTTGAATGATTATATATTTAGTGAACCATAAAAATGAAATCTGCACTATATGATCTTCTAATTAAGTTTTATTTTTTTGTCACATTCATATGCTCGAAATATGTAGCAGCAAAAAATTATGTTTTAATAATATTGCAGGCACAATTATGCTTGGTTGTGGCAGCACTGCTCCATCTCCTCCTCCTCCGCCTCCTCCGTCTATTGACTTATCAAATCGTAATACTCCCTTACATATTTAATAATTTGATATTAATTGATCGTTTCCTGTATAGTACACTACAAGGAAACAAGGCATAAGTGACGACTAAATCTGTTACTGATTTGACGGAAATTTGAAGAAAATTTTTGTGACAAATCTAGAGCTATAGCAACAATTTTGTTGTCATCGATGCCCTGTTTTCTTATAGTGGCAACACTTTCAATAACACCTTTTTTATTTTTATTATATTATTCCACTACGATATTGAATTATTATTGATTGTGTTTACATGATATTATCTTTCGCCAAAATTATAATCTAATGTATGTACTCATTTCAGCTTGCAGCTATACATTTTGTGGTGATGGAACTTGTGTAAAAATTAACAATACAAACTTCATGTGTGACTGCAATGATGGGGCTTCTAATTTGCTGAATTCCACAGACTCACTGTGTTTGAAGGATTGTAAGAATGTTTGATGGTTGTTTTTATTGTTGGCCTAGAATAAGAAATCTAATTTAAGTGATACATGCAATAAAAAAATACAAAATATACATAGACTAATATCGAAGGATTGATCAATAATATTAAATATTACCCTACTACCATAGTTTAAAAATTCGAGACTTAACATGACTCACCGGACCACGAAGTGGAGTTGAGTCACAAGCCAACTCAGAGTCATTTATATTATTTTTCAATTCAGTAAAAAAATTAAATAAAATTAGTTTATATTACTTCTTTTAACACTTGATATTGGTAAATATAAGATTTACTTATTTAAAATATTTTATTTAGTTAAACTAAATAAAAAATAAAATATTTCAATAAGTTTTATTACTTACCTAGGGAATCATTCATAAACTTTGTCAATAAAGAGCCAAAAAAGAGTTAATGCATAAGTTAGAAGTTAGGGTAAAGAATCTTTCAGAAGTGGAAACAAATAATGCTTTAGTTTTTGTCTTGTTCATACCCAGATATCATAGTTTTAAGCCTTACTTATATTGCATATCGATGAAAAATCATTTCAAAAAGTATATATATGATGACAATCGCAAAAAAATTCTTCCTACAATGGTAAGAAGGGCATTTTACTTTTAAAACAACTTCACACTTTTTATATATATGGCTTTCCTATTATCAATTTTATAGGTTAATAGAATTAATTTGTGTTGCAACTTCTATCAGAAAGCTAGATATTACTGTTAGTTATTGTTATAGTTATGTTTCAAAACAACGCAGGCTCTTTTGGAGATGATTGTGTGCTGCTTGGATTTGGACACAATGGTAAACAAACTCCACAACCTCTACCTTCACCTTCACCACCATCGCTGTTGCTTCTAGCCCCTCCTCCTTCTGATCGTGTTCCTAGTGGAGTTGGTAATAAAATAGTTGCTTATAAATTTTCTTGTTAATTTATTTAGTTTAATCTATTTTTTTGTGGTTGTTCTAATAATGGTAATAATGATGATGATTGTTGTTATTTCTTTTATTATTATTATTATTATTATTATTATTATTATTATTATTATTATTATTATTACTACTACTACTACTACTATGTTTTAAATGTGATGCATTGTTTTGAATTTTATACTTCTGAAAATAATATTATTTTCGAATGTATTAACTTTTGTGCATTATGTGATCAGGGTCATTCGAACAACAAAACAATTCAAGGAAGTTGCAAGGATTAACCAAATTATTTTTTCAAGTTATGTTTGTTTATTTGATGGTTCTTTATTATATAGGAAGGCCAAACTAAAGATTAAATTGTCTCTTGGACTCATTAAAAATAAAAGTTATTATTATGACAAGTATTGGATATTGGACTTATATACATGTATATATTGATAATTGTTTATTGTATAGTCATTAAGGATTAACCGCATTTAAAATTGGTCAAATAAAGTTTAATGTTATTGGAGTTAAGAGCATTTAATATGAGTGTGAGCTTATGTGTAGAAACTAAAACACTTACTTCTAATTTACAATGGGTTAAATTAGAATTAAGGGAATACTTAATGTTATGATTAGGCCTATATAAAAGACTCATAGTCCACAAGTTAGATGAATACTTTTCTCTGTTGACATGCGATCACTAATATGGAATGAAGGCCGAACATAACAATTTAAAAGATCTAGATCTATTAGATTTGAGTACGGATTATATGGAATTCTTCAAAGAGATTAAGGTACGCACCTAGTTTTATTCCTTTTAATGATTTAACTTGAAAAACAATCTCAGGATATTTATCAAGTCAAGTTTACCAACAAGAAGCCTAAGAAGTGCCCTTAATATTTGACTTGGAGTTTATAGACATTTAGCTTGATTAAGCAAAATAAATCTTTATAATTGCCTTGAAAAATACGTCGGCATAATTTATTTTAAAGGCAGACACTTTGCCTAAATGGTGCATATGTGAATAGGATAAATATATGTAATGAGTTATGCTACTTGCACCGCTTGTTTTCACCACTTTTGCCATTAGCAAACATTTATTAGATTATTTACATATAGAGCAGTACTTGGATATGCTTACATGATAACTTTAGTGGACAAATCAATCATAAAGTTAAGAAAAGTGGGAAAAATTTCAGTAGTGCACGAAGTATTCATCGTGTATAATTCATATAAAAGTACTCATCGTGTATAATTCATATAAAAATGTCCACTTTCAAAACTATGAACAATATTCATGTATTAAAACATGCAACAATTTTAGATGAATTATATTCGGTTGGTTTAGTTTTAAAATGAATTGAACATCAAATTTGTAGTAGCAAAATATTTAATAAAATAATAATAACAATAAAATAGCCACGAAAGGCTTTTAGATATGTTTGCCTTCGGTTCTGAAGCAACACTGAATATTCTAAGAGGGAAACCTAATATCCTCAATATATTACCTCATTTAGACAAATTGAAAATCAAATCAAACCAAAATACTTAATTTAACTCCGGATGGTTCTTTGGTTTGATCAATATTATATTCTAGGCAAAAGAATATTCACCTAAGTGACCTTATCATGTTGCGTGTTGCACCTATAAGTTTTTAATTAAAAGTAAATAAACCAATATGTGTTGGATGTTGATTCATTTCATGTTAATGCATATGCATTTTGGGTATTGATCTACTGACTGTGCATGATTAATTAAATATTTATGAACCTTCTGTATATATGTTAAGTGAATACATAAACAATATATGATAGATGTAAAAAAAGTGTACTTTTCTCAATCACACTTATTCTTATTTGGTTTAAAAGAAAAAAAGAAAAAAAGTATTTCTATTATTTAGGAAAACTCCTTTACAAGTTGTTATCCATAAAAAATACAAGGAAATTTTTCCTTAATCACTTATCATGTAAAATGAAGAACATAGAGATCAACATTAGCGCAACTGGATTTCATATGAAGAGGAGATTATGTGATATAATGCTCCTTTCTTATAGTAATCTGCTTTTTTAATTTAAAACCTTACCCAAAAAAAAATTGTATCATATCAAAATTATAATATGTTGAAAATTTGAACAAAAAATCAGGAGATATAGATGTGTTGGCATGGGTTAAAAATATGAGCCCCATATGTAGGATCGTTGACTGTAGATATGTGCAAATGGGATACGTACAACTCAACTCTCAAAACGTTTCCGAGATAGTTTGCACTTTGCAGTTAGTCATAGCATTAATAAGATACGAGTGGATAAAACAGAATGGAGCGGATAAGAAAGTAAGGAGCATGCAAACCAAAAGGATACACAATATTTACCCACGTTCCCAAAAACTTCTCTAGAGTTTAAGGTCCTGCGCCTAGGATGGCCTCGCTACCTTTTTATTTTACTTCTCACTTCAAATTTATTTACTAGCATTCTCTTTTGAAATCCAGCAATACCAGGTGATAGATGTTGGGCCCTTTGGACCCCAAAAATTACTTACAACAGGTTTATGGGTCTTTCTTAATCTAAAAGCTAGCTTAAGAATTAAGGCTTTTCCATTAGCATATATATAAGTCATAAGTTGTCTCTAAATGGAATGTGAGATTAACTCAATAATTCTCCCCCTCACACATCATACCACTCGAATCATCTCTCCCCCACTACATGCGGAGCCAACATATCTTCGTGAGGTTCCAGATGACCCAAATTTGAACCAACTTCGGAACGGCCCACAAATCGACAGACATAAATTCGGATCGGCCGACAAATTGTGAGGCAAATTGAGATAACACCAAAACCAACCTTGGATCTGATACCACTTGTTGGGCCCTTTGCGCCCTTCAGGCCCCAAAAGTGACTTGCAATAAGTTCATGTGCCTCTCTTAATCCAAAAGCTAGCTTATGAATTAAGGCTTTCCCATTAGCCTATATCTAAGTCATAAGTTACTTCCAAATAAGATGTGGATTAACTAAACAAATTTGTGACTTGTATATAAGCTAATGGGAAAGTTTTAATTCTTAAGCTAGCTTTTAGATTAAGAGAGACCCGTGAACCTATTGAAAGTCACTTTTTGGGCCCAAAGGGCCAAACAAGTGGTATCAGAGCCAAGATTGGTTTTAGTGTTGCCTCGATTTGCCACACAATTTGTCAGTCGGTCCGAAGTTGGCCCGAATTGGTGTCATCTGAAACATCACTAAGACATGCTAGCTCCACATGTGTTGAGGGGGAGATGATTTGGGTGTTGTGATGTGTGAGGGAGAGAATTGTTGGGTTAATCCTACATCCCATTTGAAGGCAACTTGTGACTTGTATATTGACGCCTTAATTCATAAGTTAGCTTTTGGATTAAGAGATGCCCATGAACATGTTACAAGTCACTTTTAGGGCACAACAAATGGTATCAAAGTTAAGGTTAGTTTTGGTGTTGTTTTGATTTGCCTCAAAATTTGTTGGCCAGTCTAAATTTGTGTCTATCGATTTGTTGGCTAGTCTGAAGTTGACCCGAATTGGGGTCATCTGGAACCTCACCAAGGCATGTTGACTCCGCATGTGGTGAAGGGGAAATGATTCGGGTGGTATGATGTGTGAGAGGGAAAATTGTTAGATTTATCCCACATCCCATTTAGAGGTAACTTGTGACTTATATATAAGCTAATGGGGAAACATTAATTCTTAAATTAGCTTTTGGATTAATAAAGACCCGTGAACCTATTAGAAGTCAATTTTAGGGCCCAAATGGGCCAACAACATACTCTCAAAGTACAATAAACAAGAAAGAGTTACACAATATGCAAGAATTTTTTTCTCTAGACAATGTCTACTACTCCTTTACCTACTTCTCACTCCAAGTCTATACCCTCACATTCCGTTCTCTCCACAAAATCCAGTAATGATAGACTCTTGGAGTTCAACAAACAAGTTAGATTTTGCAAATACCTGGGTCTCGACAATGTATGCAAACGAGATTTCCCCTCGGGCAATCTCTACTACCCCTTCACCTACTTCTCACTCCAAATCTATACC
The DNA here is from genome assembly GCA_032619315.1 of Piper longum. Classification (NCBI taxonomy): domain Eukaryota; kingdom Viridiplantae; phylum Streptophyta; class Magnoliopsida; order Piperales; family Piperaceae; genus Piper; species Piper longum. The sequence goes on from JAVDBV010075940.1 coordinate 12,137, forward strand.
GTGACATTTCGTTCCCTCAGCAGAATCCAGTTACAGTAGATGACAGATTCTTGAAGTACAGCAGCAAACAAGATAAATTTTACAAATCAACAATAAACTATAGTAAAGCAGTTATAGAGAAATTTTAAACATCTTTAAACATTTTCTCAACGGGAAAAATCTTTCTGGGTGTTCTTAGCTTTCCAGACTTTTCTGACTTTTCTGAATCTCTTGAAGGCTTCTTTGCTGAGCTCTAAGACATTTGATAACCAAGTATGGTACTCGGGGGACTTCTGGATTGCCGATTTAGAAAGCAAGCCGAACCTCTCCTTATATAGCCTTCGGAGGACCAGATAGGTTGCACTTCGGCAAGCCGATCTGTGCACGAACTGTATTCCTACTCCACTAATTCAGCCACCGAACGCACCAAACATTTAATACAGTTAGGACCCAATTTAGCTGGCCGAACTGTGCACTTTTGAGTCGGTTCGTTCCGACGACGTGTGCAGTTCCCAGTTCGTTCCAGTTAGTTCCAAAGTTGTTCAACAAAATTATTGATCAATTCTTGGCCAGTTCCGTTTCAGTTAGCTAGAACGAAGTGTGTCCGAATGTCTCAGTTCGTCTGGCCGATGGGTCGAGACCACCATGGAATCAAATCAGCGCAAGACTTTGGTCCAAAACATTGCAAGACTTTTTTCTAGTCCAGGGTGCTCGAGATTTTTGCATAATTTGGCCCATATAAAAGGGATTTGTCACATCGAGGTACTTTAAAATTTTAGTCGAAATAAAAGGCTCTTTAGGCTATGTTTTTAGAATTATATAAATAATATAAAAACTTAAATGGTCAACCTTATTAAAATTAGTGTATAAGTAACATTTTTGTAAAAAAAATTGTTACATATTGATTATATTTGTGTTTAAATTAATAATAATTATCATAAATTATAATTACATTTTTGTAATTATAATTATTTTGTTACCTTCCCCAAAATATTTCCCTTTTTTGTTATCTCTTGAGATTAAAATAAGTGTTTTTGAGATAAGAAAAAGTAAAAATTTTAATTACACATGGGTGACCTACTTAAGTTATTGCCTCCACAAATAATTTGAGTCATGAGTGGGCCCGGTTCACTTTGAACCGGGTCCTTTTTTGCTCCCTGCCGAATCTGGGCTTCTGGCAACCAGAAGATGGTGTTCCATGGTTCACATTTTAATTTTTGTAAAATTGAGACCGCTTAATGTTTGGACTTCGAGCTGTTATTCAAAGGGGAGTTTATCCATAAAGCCTTGATCCGGCAAATTGTTATCTTTGGGTTACCGTTCTTATAAATTTGCGCTCAAGAACAACTATAAATGCTTCTTGGGCGATGCAACATTCATCAGTCTCGCTCTTCCGTGTTTTTGCAACACAAAATGGGGAAGTACTACCAAATTAAATAGCTTATTTTTGTAGTAACAATGTACTATGTGTTAATAAGTGTTGCCCATTGTCACACTTGGCATACTAAAGAAATCTCAAAATATTAATAGTGGTAGCTGTTAGTATTCCACAGAGGATGAAGGGTCTCAAAGCTTCTCTATAAATTACGCTTCATTTGCCTCATTCCCAAAAAAAAAGACAAGCAAAAGAAATAGAGACAGAGAGAGATATAAAGACAAAAGAAGAGGGAAAATATTCACAATTTTAATCTTATACGGAGTATTGAGAGAGAGTGAAATCTTGTAATCTCAATAGTATAAGATGTGTGAGTAATTTTCTTGTATATCACTATATGTTTGATGACTGTAATCTTTGGTTGAAGTAGTAAATTGTTTGTTATTGTCTCATAGTTTTTGACTCTCGATTGAAGAAGGGTTTTCCATGTGAAATCTCTGCTCTTTTGTAGTTTTGTTTTATCTTATTTCTCAGGTCTTATTCATGATGATTACAACATAGATACATGGTATATTGATTCAGGTGCTTCATTTCATTGCACTTCTTACAAAGAATGGTTTTGTGATTTTGTCAAGAGTGAGTTTGGATATATAATTATTGGCAATGGTCAGAAGTGCAGAATTGAATGTAAAGGAGTAATTCATTTAAAGATGCATGATGAAGGTAAACTTATTCTCAAAGAAGTCAGGTATATACCTGAATTAAAGAAGAATCTTATATCTATTAACAAGCTGGACCAAGAGGGCTATATGATCAAATTAAAAAACAATCTGTAACACCCCAAATCCGGTTCACCCTCGTGAACCAAACCGGCATGTTACAGGCCCCGGTTA
>JAVDBV010075941.1:0-28901 GCA_032619315.1 Piper longum
GGGACAGAAGAGGCCCAAGGGGAAGGGGGGAGGGGCAGGGGGCCGGACGGTGGCGATCGACAGCGGTGACTGCAGGGGTGAGGGTGGCAAAGGGAGGGAGAATCGGGAGAAAAAAATAGTAGTGGCATTCTCATAATTTAAAATCGATTATATTTCAATTCGAATAAAAAATAATATCTTATTCTAAATATAAATAAAAATTTTTAAAAAAATATAATATAAAATAATATATTATATAATTAATAATTTACTGATTTTGGCCGGTAGACTGATTCTTATCCGATTTTTCATGAATTAGTCTGATTTAATGACTCCCTCCTGATTTAAAAGATGATTTTCTTAGAAAAAAAAAGTTAATTTTTTCCATACATTTTATGCATTTCAGAAAGGAGAAGTCAGAGTACTCAATGGAATCCTTATTTTTCTTTTCTGTCAAAATGTTTCTCAAGAACTTGAATCCATCGAGAATGTCCAATGTCTGGGATTTTTTGTTGCAAGGACTGCAAATATGACATTTTATGCATTTCAGAAAGGAGAAGTCAGAGTACTCAATGAAATCCTTATTTTTCTTTTCTGTCAAAATGTTTCTCAAGAACTTGAAGCCATCAAGAATGTCCAATGTCTGGAAGTTTTTGTTGCAAGGACTGCAAATATACCCTTAGCCCTAAGATATTTGCAGCTTTTATGGAGTTTGGTTGCCTCTACACAGTACCAAATAAATTGCGGCACATTGTTGATGACTATTGTAACAGGTGACTATTCACACAAATTTCTGTTGTTTGATAATATGCATATTTGCATAGGGTTGTAATGCTTGCAGATTCTATCGCGACACTTTCAAATGATGAGAATTGTTTTCACATATTTGTTTGAATGATTTGTGAATCTCATTATGCAGAGGGTTGTAATGCTTGCAGATTCTATCGCGACACTTTCAAATGATGAGAACTATTTTCACAAATATGTTTGAATGAGTTGTGAATCTCATTATGACAATGGCATGTAATGCCTTGATTATCAAGGAATTATTTTGTGAATGCTTTTTTACATATAGAATAAATATATATATATATATATATATTCATTCTACACCTCTTCTTCTTCTTAAACATATTTTTTTAAAAAATATTTTTTCATCTTTTAATCTTCGCTTGTTCTGTTTGGTTAATGAGTATAGCAGTTGTGTGTAGCCAGTATGGAACGAGATGTAGTTTCATGGTTTTGTGTGTCGGGTCATGTTTTTTAATAGACTTGGTGGACTGGCAGCTGAATGATTTGTTTACGGAGTGATGGTATAAAATGATAAAGATGATTGAGTACTAGTGGTAGGTAGGTGTGTTCATTTGTGATAGATTCTCCTGCATTAGCTTGGCCAATGTTTTGGCTTATTTCATTTTCCATGAAGAATATGAACCCTTGAATACCGTTGGGCTTTATCAGTTATCTCCCAACAAGCACTGACATTATGTGCTTCTATGGTTGCCCTTCTGTGTTTCAACTCGTAGTTAAGAATAATTACTAAAGGGCGGTGATCTTTTCGATCATAGTGATCTGCTGTAATATTTGTATCTGACACTTATGTGCTGCTCCCTTCTCCTTTTTTGCATTATGGCTAAATTGGATTGTGGGGATCAAGTTTATGATATTTCAATGTCAATAGTGGTGCCGGTGTTATGATGGTATGAAATGACTTTTTCTTTGCCTTTATTACGTGATTGCAGGAATCCATCCGTGGTTGTTACTTTGTTTGCCTTGACATTTGATCTGGCGAAGTCTGGATCACACATCACAGCACAGAGTACATGGATTGTTTAAAAGAGCACTTGCAGATGATAAAGTGCAGAAGTCTGTACTGATTTGGCGGTGCTACCTTGCACATGAGATTCACTTAGGCAATTTTCCAGCTGCTCGGCAGATTTTTTTTCGAGCAGTCGATGCATGTCCATGGTAAGCATAACTTTCATGATTAAATTTGAAACGTGAAATTATGTTGTCCACCGAATTATAGCCGCATATGTTAATGTTTTGGATCAGTTAACACGATTGAATGATGATTTGATTGTTACTACTTCATTAAGATGTGTTTGAAATAAAATCAATATTACCTGAAACTTGTAGTGATCTTACTGGATTTCTTGGCTATGTTAGGTCGAAGACACTCTGGTTTGATGGTTATAAGATGATACTCGATCAGGTTTTGACTACAAAGGAGCTGTCCGACCTTCAAGAAGTAATGCGGGTTAAGGAGCTGCGATTGAGGACTGACATTTATGAGAATCTCTTACAGGATGACATCCCGTAACGATGTCATCCAAATTAATAATAGATAAACTAACTAATGAAATATTTGTAGACAACTCCCAAACTAAGGCATCCCTAATTAAACCAACGCACGACTCACATCTAACGAAATCTCTTATTCTTCCTTTCAGTAACATGCATGTTAGGAGGCCATCTCTTTTCCGCATCAAGTTCTTAGGAAGTGAAGTATGTTGTATGTACCATGAACCGATTCAAAATTTTGGCTGACCTTAGTTGTAAAGAACATAAACGAAGGGCGGTTTCAATATTACAAAAAGAGGGAAGAAATTTGTTTGAAGGCATCATGTTACAAATGTTTCTCCATCATGGATTCGTGAGTATTGTCTGGTCACTCATCATAGATTATTCAATTCGATCGTGCAATGTACATAGGAAACCAAGTAATGGAAGGAACAGACGTCGCTATCATCGTCTATCTAATTCAGCTAGCATGGATGCAAAAATGGGCAATTAAAATGATAATAAACAAGCAGACAAAAGCTTGATTACTCATAAATGATTTTGCTGTATGCCACTTCCCTAGCTCTCCAATTGAACCTCTTCAATAATATTCTGCTCAAATGGGACCCTCTAACATAGATGATCCGAGATCACAGACCCATAAACTCCACCCCTTCGTTCAACATTAGGTAGATTGATTACGAACGTTTGCAATAACTTGGTGTATCATTAAAATAATAATTAAGAGTTTTTTATTTTTTTTAAAACAATAACTAAGAGTAAGAAATGAAACTTGATGCTTACCTTCAATTTGACTTCGTTTTATCGTCGACCTCTTCGCCTCCTCTGCATCTATCCTTCACACGAACAATGGCGACCACCAGTACTCTTCGGTTCGGAGACTCTTGCTCTCCCATGGAAGATCGAATCTGAGACCTCTCTTGCATGACCCTCGAGGAAAAGGCTGGTCTGATGACCCAGATTGACAGAACAGTCGCCACCCCACAAGTCATCAAAGATTTCTTCATGGGTAAAGATTTTGAGAGATGAAGTGTGTTCAACGGTGAAAGCACCGCTCTTCCATAATATCAACAGCTACCATAATATCAACTAGTGAAACAATATTCAATTTTTATCCCATATTTGAACTAAATGATTCAGCGGGTCTACCCAAAATGGGAGGATCAATTACAGTACTGGTTTCTATATTGTCGCACGCGAGGACACAAATGGAACTTGGAAATTTTATTTAACACTCTGGATAAGTGGATTATTTCGGATTTGAATGAGAGCTATCTATCCAACATCAGATTTGTGGAATTTTGCTAGCTTGTAGGACGCACTGGTACAGTTTCTATGTCCATAATAATTGAAAAAGATGATGATAGATGATACGGTTGATACCTAAACCTTAAGCAATGCGGAATGAACATTAATTTTGTTTACTGTGCGTAGTCGTTGGCTCGGACAGCAAATATGATATCGACAGTACAAGGTCTGTATAAGTTTGAAAAACGAGGCCATGGAGGGTCCTAATTTAACCATTATTCTTCTAATCAACTTTTCTTTTATACATATATATATATATATATTTATTTATTTATTTATTTATTTATTTATTTATTTATATTTACTGTTGGCCAAGCTAGACAAGGAGTATATGCTTGCTCATGACTATAAAAGACCTAATGTGTTCTTCTTCAAGCTCCTATTTCAATAACGACTTCAAATACCAAAGATGACCCAACTAGCAAAAATCACTTCACACACCAAGTAAATATATATACATGCATGCAGTAGAGATTATTATAGAGGTATTACTGTAATACAGATATTACTTGTACTTTCTACTAGATCGCTAACAAGTAGTAGAACAAGATGTAAACGGCGTGCAAAAAAAAAAAGATGGTTGTTTTTAGCCTCTTGTTCTTATGATGGTGATGGTGCCCCGGCCTTGAGTTTGGATTCTGGTGAGGGCAACGACAGCTTTACCAGACAGGCCTGGTCCCTCGGCAGAAAGAACACAAGGATGGCATGCAAATTCACCGATGGGGTGTCTGATTGGCCTGGTTGGACGCCTTAGGATTCTTGCATTTATGTCCTCTAGTGTTACATCTTCTTCATCACCCCCAGGCTTCACTAGCTCAAATGGGTACGCCACTTTTCTCTTCAACTGCGTTGGAGTCTCCGTACCTATCCATGGAGCCGTCAAATATAATTAGCTGTAAATTTTAACCAGAGATATTCTTGGTGAATTGAATACCACATTGTTGTACATTACTAGAAAGTACCAGAACATGACGGCCTGCCCCTCCAATTTGTCGATCGTTTTGCTGGTCTGGTCATGTCTTCAATTGCCAGTCTTTTGTGTGTAGCAGGCGTGGAATCTAGTGGTACTTCTTGTCGCTTGGTGATCTCTGTAGATGATGAAGAGACATTGCTCATTCCGACGATGCTCCCCGACGAGTTTGTTGCGGAGTTGTCTAATTCAAAGGCTAGCACAAGATCAATAGAAAATGGAACTAAACAATGAAACCATGTGACCAAGTGGTCATGCACGAAAACCTTAACAAGTTTGTAGTTCTAGTACCAGAAGAGGCAAATAAGTCATCTTGGTGGTTCAAATACAAGATGTTCTGGGGAGAGAAAACGAGCATATCAGAACATAGCGGTCACTAGTGTAACCGTTATATATAAAATTTCTTGAGAAGACCAATTAATATATGATAAGAATAACAAGAATTACTTGAAGAAGGATGTTTTCGTCTTGAATATTGTGCTCATCATCCGAAGTTGTATCTTGTGGGCAAGTGTGCATCCATCTCCTTTTACCTCGGTTGTTCCATTCTACTAAGGCGTCTTGAAGATATCCAGTGGAGGACGTATCGTCCGAAGCGGGGAAGGAACTGCTCTCCACTACTGCAAGAGCAAAGCAGAAATTACCTGTTATTGGCCACCAGTAGTTAAGAAGAGAGATACGAGAAGGTTTGAGGACAGAATATGATATCTACCCAAAGATACATTCGCATCAAAGAGCCCAAAGGTGTGGAGATCCCAATCCATTGTTAGCAATCAGATAATCTTTGTCAATCACGAAGGGCAAGAAAACAAGGTTTATATATTGGAGGCCGTCGGCAGGAACAGGGAAATGGATTGAAAATGGTAAAGATGGCATTACGATTCTTCCTCGTGATATGATAAAGTTCTCCCAGACTCTTTCTTTACTACAAAAATTGAGGAACTTTTTTGGTGCAACTCTTTGGCTCAATTATCTATGCTATGCCCCACCTTGCCTTTGGATATCATAAAGCCATGTGTGAAAGGAGAACAAAATATAGAAAGAACAGTGGCATGATTGAGAGTCAATGACTTCAATATATAATATAAACTTGTCAACCATAGATCACACAATTGTTATAAGAGTTCTTTACCAAAAATATAAAGGGAAATTTGAATGTTTTTTTTTTAATTTTTTGCTTGGATGAAAAAATCACGCATAATTATGTTTAAGGTGAAATTTTTTTATAATGATAAGTATGTCTTTCAAAATATCTTTGAATTTAATACAAAGCAATCATTTTAAATAAAAAAACCAATTTCGAGTAAAAATTTTACAAATAATAATTTTTTGTGTAGAATGGCCCGGCCAGCCAGAGATGGCCTGATCCCTATCCCAAGGCGCAGGATCATCACTGGATTTGGCCGCCACAGAGGCAGGGGTAATTGCCCCGGCTAGTCATGACTTAGGTCTAGGTCCGGCAGCTGCAGTGGCTGTAAGGGATAGATTTGGCCATCAGAATCATAGAATTTTGCGCTTACGTAGGCTATGACCAACAAGGGCCAGATCCGACTTCCCCATATTACAAGGTTGCAAACCAAGTCCATGAAATTTTCCACTAGCTGGTAATAAAAAACTTTTCTTCTTTTTTGTTAAAAAGCTCATATTATAAACTTTATATTTCATTAAAATCGATATTAATTAATCAACTCTTTGTTATGATTCTACTCATAGCTTTAACTTTTGAAGTCAACACTGATGCTTGTAACTTAAAGTTAACCATGGTTAACTTTGTGTGATAAAATTATGACAGCTAAAAAAATACATGATTTCAATTTGAAATTAATGTTTAAGTAATTATTTCAAAAGCTTAGAAGTAAAGTTTTCATAAGTATAAAAATCAAATTTCACATAGCTTAATTTTGACTTGTTTGTCTTAAGTTTAAGTTGATCATGGTAATTAATTAGTGCATACTCAAGATCTTTCGAGTTTGAGAATAACTTAGGAGAACTTTATTTGTATTTATCTATTTTCTTTTGATATGATTTTCTTAAAAAATATATGTTAAAGATAATTCCAATTCAAAACATGACTGAGCTTTAGTTAATGTGAGTCAAATCACACACAGATGCCCGAATATGCATCATTAGAGTTTGGCTGAATTTCGAATTGAGCTTTTGTAGACAACCCTAAATTGATAATTCAATACACTTCTCATCATGCCAAATAATGTAATAAACACATGGTTAATCTAATATTAATCGTTCATTCATTTGTAGAAATCATGAACTCAGAGCAGCGTTAATTAGCCCCGATTTTTGGGATTCTAAATATGTGTTCTTTGTCTTTCAAAACTATTTCCCCTTAATTTTCAAATTATTGCATGCAGGGTAAATGAGTAAAAGAGGTCCAATATGAAAATTTCGGGCATATGTATAATTATGCCCATAGTATTAATTGTATACATTTTGTCGACCGTTTGAACGTTCATGAAGTAAAAATTTTGAACCGGTGAAAAAGAGTATGAGAGGACCATGAATAAATGGAGAGATAATGATGCTGCAAGAACAATATGTAAAGGAGAAAGGGATGGAAAGGAGCAAGGGAGACAAGAATTCAAACGTTTAGCCTTCCTTTTTCTACCCATCATGCTCTTCACAATATTTCTTGGTAGGGCAGGATTGCATCTTCTAACAAACCCTTCTTTGGCTTCTTACTTTTCATCACTTGACCAGTCCAAGTTCTCTTCTGTTTTGTTTGTCCAACCTGTTTCACATTTTCATGCCCAGCACCAAGCTTGTTGACACTATTTGACTGATCAACCATCAAATCCTACAGCCTGTGATCGATGTGACAAAGTAGCTGGTCCTCTAATTCTTCATGACCCACAACTTGTTTAAATAATGGATTTGGTTTTCTTTCAAATTTGGTGCTTAATAACTGGCATGCATGCAGCTTGGAGTATAGTACTACTTTAATCAGTAGAAAGTATCGTCAATTTGAATTGGAGGGGTTTCAAATAATTAGGGGTGGATGTCGGTCTTACGAACGATTACATGATCTTAAAATATTTATATATGTTAATAATAATGCCATATGCAGGCTTACTTTTACTGATAGCTTGAGGGTTGACAATACAGTACTGAGACGATATCCATGAGCTTTAGCTGGGTGACTAAAGAGAAAGAAACAAAATGGTCTTGGATCTATCCTATTCCCAGGTTCTGATTGTTCGTATAAGGCTGTGTCTGGGAGATAGCTCGTACCAGGCAGAAAAAGTGGTAGTACTACTACTACACCCCATGCGTGTCCTTGCTCACCCAGACACCACACATACATGGCTTTCACAAGAGACACCGTCGCACACACGAATTCCACTAGTATTTTTGAAGTAGGCTTGCTACTGTAGGAGCAGAAAAGTTTATTACTTTAGTAGAGGATGACATGCATGCACAAAATTCTCTTTTTTTCGTTATTCAAAATCTTCCCATCGGTTGAGATCAGTAAAGGTGAAGGTGGTGAAAAAAAAAAGGTGAAGGTGGGGGTGAATTTGCTGGACTTGTCTCAGAGAGAAGAAAGGCAGAGATATGCTCATAATACTGCCGAGAAAATATAATAATATATTAAAACGAGGGAAGAAGCCGACACAATAATGCGAGTGTTGTGAAGGTCGCTCGAGTGTGGACGTACTGACCTTATTTCCACGTTATGATGAAGTGAGCAAAACTGTTAGACAGGGCCAGTCCGTGGAATATTATCACAAAAGGAGGTTGTATAATTATAAACTTGTATTGTAAGTAGCTCGTATAAAAAAATATTGTATAGGCAGAAATTTGAGTAGTACATGATCTAAGAGCTGATTAGAGTTAACATTTTGTCCGAGTAAAAACATGAAGGACTTAGAATTCTGGGTCGAGCTAAGCCTGTCACTAATTTATTCCAGCTGATCTATCGATAGTTATCATCAAACTGGTAAATGTTAATATTAAAGCGAGCTTTTGTTTTGGATGAAATATAAAGGGCACAAGTTCGAATTTCCAAGTCAAGCACATTTTGTTCCAAGGGTATGTTTGGTTGTTTTAAAATTGTCCAAAAAAATATAAAATTTAATGGTTAAAAATTTTATTATGTTTTGATGAGTTGAAATTCAATCAAAAAAATTTTCAATTTAAGTTAAAATAAACATATATAAAAATTTTATAAAGTATTATTTTTTATGAAAAATAAAATATATTGGGGGAAATTTTGGGAGACACGTGCACATGGGAAAATATTTTTTATTTTTATTTTATTTTCCTGCTATCGAATCATATAAGAAAATTTTTAAAAATTTTCATTGCATTTCTATTTTTTATGATTTTTTTTTCTGTTTACACTATTTTCACTGGCCTAAAGATAATTTGATTTGATCATCACATTTCTAATATTTCTATGCAAAGTAATTTATTCTGATTATTATTGAACTATCTCCTAAGTCCTTACAAAATTTTATTCATATTTATAATAAACTATTTCCTTATCACTGAGCATATATAGTGGGCAACGCTAAAAATTAAAATAAAGTGAAATGCATGTTATAAATTGTGATCCCCTTTTGTTGTTATCAAAGGGATATTCCAATCAGATGTGGTTTGTATATCATCTTATATATATCTAATTCAAATTTGAATATTTGTATCTACATCTTATTTGACACTCTAAAGACCTGCTTTAGACTGGAGGTTACCAAAAAGTACGGAGGACATAAAAATAAAAATTCAAGTACATGCATCATAATATAACAAATTATTATGCTTAAGGTATAATATAATAAAAATAATTAAACATGAAATTCAAATATCGCTAATAATTCATTAACCATAAAATAAATCATGTTATATTATATATAACATGCAACAATACCATAAGGTAAATTAGCTACACAAAAGTAAGTTCCATAGCCTCCAAATTGTATCTTATAATCACAATTATAACTCAAATAATATAAAGAAGAAGTCCATTTTTTATTTATCAATTCTTCCAACCTAAGTTGGTAAGGGAACCACTAATCACACTCTTAACCATAAGTCTTAAGCTGCTCACTTACGGTCACAAAATCGTGCTAGTGATAAAACCACTAAATTGTATAATTACATAAAATAGGTTAATGTATTTTATATCATTATTTATCAATTTTTTTAATGATTATTAGTATACATTGAGCTCTAATTATATCGGGAGGGATGACCACCCCATTTAGCTACAATCTCATTCATGTACACACACGCTACGTGACCTACGATCTGTAATTAATGATATTCATCATTAATTCACATTCTCGATATCACAAGTGCATAATGAGTCGTCTTACATCATTGCACTTTGTCACCCCTTTAAGCATGGATGCAGATATTTTATCTTTCAAATAATTTTAAAGGTACGGCCCCGTGTTGGATTGAATCAATTTTTGAACCCAGTTGCGCTCGGAGCATGATGGTCGAATCTTGGCTCAAGCCGACTAAGGCCACCAAAGGGGAATATATAACATTTCAAGTAATTATACCGGCCTCAAATCGCAACATAGTTGAACTCATACGCAAGTAGAAAAAAATAGACTCTAGTCTAAGGAAAAAGAAATAGATTAGATCTTAGTAACAAGATCTAGATAATTGTTATGAATGCGACATGGAATAATATCACACACCAAGGAAGGACAATAAATTGATAAAAATTAATTAATAAGTGATTTATCAATGTATAAATTTATAATCATATTAAAGCTTAAACCACCCAAAAGTTAGCAACAATTAATTCAAATTATAACCTACCATCAAATAATTATAACCAAATATTTACTAATCTTTTCATAAAATATAATAATTTATTTCCATCCACTTAACTAAAATTTTACCCATGAAAGAAATATTTTATTAACATGATAACACATTAATGCCTTACCTTTTAAAATTAATTAATTATTCAAATCAAGATTCACCCTTAGACAATGATAAAATAATTATTGACTTATTAGGATATATTTAATTACTAAATTAGTGTATTTTCCTTGACACATTAATTATTTAACTAAGAAAATCTTATTAATCTTAAAAATTTAGGTAATTATTTAAACTATTAATTAATATCACACTTTAATTCCAATTGAGAAATGATAGTAACTTATTCTGTCAATAATAACTTGATTATATTTTAATAACAATTTATCAACTTTTCACTAACTCTAATTAATCATCCCAAAATCAATTAGATCATCGTATTAAATTATTTAATATAGCTTGTATTAAAATTAAAAGTATATCACTCGTAAGATTATTTAAACTACACAACTTGTTAAAGGATTGAACTTTAATTATTTTATCGCATGCTAATAATATTCAATGTTTGATATTTTATTTTATCAACCCATTTTTTCTATCATAATTGACTAATTGTTAGCATGACCAACTATATTAAGCTTGTGCTTAAAGTTAAACTTAAAAAAATATATTTAGTAAATAACTCTATCATGAATGACTTGCTATCAACACTATTACAAAATATTTATTTTAGTCGAGATAAAATGTACTAACTTAATCTTATGAACCAATTATAATATAATATTATTTAAACTTAATTTATTTATTAGCAAAATTTAATAAAAAATCATATTCATCGGACTATAAATAGATTGAAAGTTGTAATTACCCCATATTAGAAATCTTAATAACCAATTATTAAAATAACCAAGTTTATCTATTTTGTGCTTAATTTTTAATTCTTGATTATAGTTTGATAATAATTACATTATAATTAGCTAGTATTAGATTAATGGTGAATGTTAAAATTTCATATAATTACCCATATTTACTTACAAATTTATAATACATGAATCAATTATAAACAATTAATTCATATAGTAATATTAAACTACCTATGGATTAATAAGATTTGTTTAACCTAACCATGATTATTTGTATGCATCAATTGGTTATTAAGTTAAATTACTATGGCCACAAAGTATAAGCAGCACCGATCATGCAACCCAATGTAGAACAATAGAAAAAGAGTGGACAGGGTGGAGGGTAATAAAATTCCTTCACCCAATACTGCAGAATAACCAGTAGCCCCACATGGAAAAAGCAACCTTCCAAACTAACAGCAATGCATAACAGAACAAAGAATAGAAGGCTATTCATGGAAACATCATGAACTAAATTTGGAATATGTATAGATGACATGCACAAGAGGAAGGAAGAAGGAAAAAAACAAGAGAAGATGAAAATACCGAAGGAGAGTGGAGGAGTGTGAGTACTTACGTAGGTGAGGAAAGAAATAATGGGCAACAAGGGTAGAGGGGGGACATATTTACAAGTGTATATTAATATGAGGAGCATAAAAACCCCAACGCTGAAATTTTTCCATTAAATACTTCAATGTTTCAACCTTCTTACCCACACACAGACCAAGTCCATATAAAATAAAATAACGTAAGTATTTTTAGGGTATTTACAAACTCTAAATATGACATTTAATATCAAAATATGTTTCCGATCCTAAACCATGAAACCCATATCCCATACTGACATCCTTTGAAATTGGTATAAATTTTTATACAATGTAAGTAAAAAATTTATTCTTTTTAATATTTAAAAGATATTTTTTATAGAGCATTATACATATTTAAATCGGATCACTCCATATTTGATACCAAATTCTTAGATATATAATATATCATAATAGTCTAAATGTATATTCGGTTGGATATTTTGTATTTTAGAATATCCTCACCATAAACCCGTTCCTCCTTGTTGACGCCCTTACGGGAAAAAAACACATGCACTTACATTGCTGGAAATGGAATTGGGACATTTCATTTCCGCTGCCCATGTTTATGTTGTAACAATCACCAATCAACCACATCGAAGAGCAATCATATATAACAATTATATACAATAGCACAAGGTGATGTAAGAGGGAGGCGTTGTATAATTAGAACATGACGATGAAATTGAACTGTGCGAATGTTTTAATTTGACATATGTACTCAGAAGTGAAAAGCAGCGGCAACATCGCCGGCGGCGAGACTCATAGTTACCAGCGTCCCGGACGAGACGAGGGAATTAGCTCCTTCACTCACGCTGCGCGGGGAAAGCCCCTCGAGGTCGTTCTCAGGAGTAACGATCTCCGTGTAGGGGACGGGAGGAGCCGGTGGCGGTGCCGTCAATGCAGGAGGTGGCGCTACCAAGCCGTGGCTAAATGGAAACCAGTAGAGATCGTAAGGGTTGGTAATCCCAAATGGGAATCGGGGGAAATCGTGGGGGCTAGCATTGGGGGCGGTGCTATGGTCAGATTGTTCTTGTTGTGCATGTAGGATGGGGAGGAAGACAACGGCAATTAGGACCCAAAAGGCCAGCCTTGTGATTGAAGACGAAACCATTGATGGGAGAGGAGATGGGCAGGGAGATGAGGAGAGATCATCAATGGTATTGTTGATCAATAAAATTTCAGGGGGAAGGTGAGCTAGCAGCCATATATGCATGCATGGTGGCTGTTATAATAGATACGTAGGGAGGTTGGTGTTAGAGAAAAATCCTCAAAATTATAAATCAATAATAGCGAATACAAGAAAAAATTATACCTGAAAAATATAATAGAAAAAAATCACAAAAGAGCAGAGATTTAACGTGGAAAACCCTCCTTCAATCGAGAGTCAAAAATTACAAGGCAACAATGAACAATTCACTACTTCAACCAAAGATTACAGTCATCAAACATATAAAGATGTATAAGAAGATAATTCACACACCCTATACTATTGAAATTACAAGATTTCACACTCTCTCAACACTCTGTATAAGATTAAACTTGTGAATTATTTCCCTCTTCTTTTATCTTTGTATCTAACTCTCTATCTTTCTTTTCCTTGTATTTTCTCCTCCTTGTCTTGTCTTTGGAATGAGGCAAATGAAGCCCAATTTATAGAGAAGCTTTGAGACCCTTCATCCTCCATAAAATAACTAACAGCCACCTCTGTTAATATTTCGAAATTTCTTCAGTATTCCGAGTGTGACAATGAGCTACATATCATTAATATAATTGTACATATTAACAGTTTGGAGGGGAGTGAGTCGCAGTGACAACAGAAAAATAATTTTTTCTGTTATTATCAAGTTATTTAGCATAGTTTAGTAATTTTTTATCTGAAAAAAAGCGTCTCTTAACGGTTAATGAAGCTGTTTAGTGACAAGGCACTGCTCAGGGTCGTCTGTAGTAATTAAGAAAACAAAAATTATTTATGATTTGAATTATTCTTATTGGATAACATAAAGATGAAAGCTTTTTATTGTTAATTTGGAAAGAGGTGGTTAAAAGAAATAACAATAAAACTTATTAATAGTGAATGACTCCATTCCATAAGAGAACTAGTAGGACTTAAGAGCAACAAACATGATACCGTGTTTATAGACAATAGGGAATAGGGACTCTTAATTTCCGCTTATATATTGATATTATATGCCCAATCACTGAACTCCACCAAACCTAACAACTAATTTAATTATTTTTAAAAGCATAAAAATAATCATAAACATATCCCCACATATTGTGTGGGTCATTGCTAATTAGTTTATAATTAAGTTCTAAGATCATTTTATGGCTAGGAATATATAAAAAAAATGGTGATAAAAATCATGGACTTAAAATAAAAATAAATCAACTTTCGTATTAAAATAAAGGCCATATTATATCGTAAATTTTTAATCAAAAACTCAAAACTAAAGTTCATTATTAGTCGTGCATTACTGTAAAAAAAAAAAACCAATTCGATTAGCTGGTGCATGCATGCCCCGAATACAAACAGCGCAGCCAAACTTTTAAGCCGTGTGCATGACCTACAAGTGGGCCTAGAAGTGATGACACAGGCCCTTCGGCCCAATTTTTCGGGTTGGGCCCATTAGGGCTTCTAGGATTTCCATGTATTCAAGTTAGTGGATCAACACATTGATTCCAAATTAGAAAATTGAAATGGTTACAAGTGAAGGCCGAAAATAAGGCCATGGCCATCCTGTTATTATTAAGTATTATTAATTACTCTTTATTAACAAAAGAGAAATTAAAAGCTAGAATCCCATGAAGGGAGGAGATTCCAACCGATTAATATACATCAAAAATATAGTAAAAATCATTATATTATATATCCTCATTTAATTATAGTTTATCTTTAAAATCAGAAACTATCTTTAATTAAGATATTTAAGATATCGAATCATTATTGTCTATCTAAATATTTAATAGAACCGAGCATAGGCGTGTATGGCACAATATCTCACCTATATAGTGTATAATATAATTATAAGCAATTAGAAACTTAAAACGTAAAGCAGCCTTGAATCTATTAGCTAGGGGGGATGCGAGTACTTTTTATAATGTTGTCTAAATAATTTTATGGCACCACATCCATAGAAGTACATGCAAAATTATGCTAATATATGAAGCCGCCAACCCTAATTTATTGGAAGCAAGAAGAATGTAAGAATTTTACCTGATCGTAAGCAATAACCAGCAAACATGTATATACCGGACGATTTTTTCTTCTTTTGAGCCGCTTAGATTTATACATATTGATGTAATAATAATCAACAAAGTATATTGCCGGTCTAATTGAAAGAATGAGGACAAGTACAAGGACAAACGTCCATCAAGATCGATGGAGATCAGCATTCCCTCGTATCCAGCCTCTCGAAAGGCAAGATAATTCCTTTTTTATACAAATAGGTGGCAGGGCAATATTATGACGTACTGTTGGAACCGCCGGCAACGTCGTCAAACAACAAATTCTCGGTGTTGGCAAGCTATTCTTTTGGAGTAGTGCTACAAGGTTAGAAATGCATAGAAGAAAACAACACCTTCCGACTCTAGGCAATTTAATTCGTTACATACCTTCCTGACAAACATTTCATTCGAAAAGTTGGCATGCATGCCAAGAGTTAGAATCATTTTGAAGGCGTTTAAACAACAAAGTTTCTTCTCCAAATGCAAGTCACCTAACTCTTCAACAGCAAAATGAAGTTGTTAATTAGGTTCGATCGATGTAGCTAACTGAACCCGGAACGTAGCCGTTATGTTCCTCCCTAAATTAAACACCTTTTACCTGATCTTCACTCTCATATTCCCGCGTTTAATCCCCAAAAGATACTTCAAGAAAACCCGCTTATCCAAAATAGACCATGTCATCGTATATAATTCATTGTTTCAGATAATACAGTTGGCAATACTTTCCGCCACTTGGCATGGCTTCTGTGAATATTATAATAGATCACCATACTTGCTAAAGGGTAATGAACAGCCATGATTATTCGGCCTAAAGAACTCGGAGGCTTTCTTTGTGACATAATACGTAGTGGAAGAGAGATAAAAAGGGGGAAGTGAATGAGGTGGGTTCGATCTAAGTAGATGTTGTAGGTTAGAAACTTGAGAGAGATGTTGAAAGCTGAACCGAAATTCATCACACCAAGCAACCTATCGCTATCTTCCCCCACCAGATCCTCTTGGAATTGCCTACTTCTTCCCTTCCTCCTCATCATGGTCATCTGATCTCCATTTGTTTTAAAGTAGCTTCAATCTTTGAATGCACGCCGTCAAGCTCTCTCCAAACGCTATTTTCTGATCAACCCATTCTTCCTTTAATAGAGTGTCCATCTTTGATATTAATCTCTTATTTAGATTTTAGACATACAATATTACTCCTGGTACATACGCATCGACTCCTTGAGATTATATTATACTGGGTTAAACAACTATAACTCATGATATTTTGTAGTTGACTTATTCATGTGATCTTTTTCATCTGTGTTAAATTTGATCAATATATACGAGGAGATCAAATGTGCTCAAGAGGTCACTGGAGGCCTTCAGAAGACGAGAAGCTCAAGGAGATGGTAGAACAATATGGACCACACAACTGGAACGCCATTGCCGAGAAGCTCCAAGGAAGATCAGGTCTGTATATAGTGATTGTCAATATATATGCTACTATAAATACGTCATGAAAGGAAAGAACAGCGATTATTTGGTAGTTGATCTGATGTATAGCGTTGGTGCACTTGGTGCAGGGAAAAGTTGTAGATTAAGATGGTTCAATCAATTAGATCCTAGAATAAATCGAAGTCCCTTCACGGAAGAGGAAGAAGAAAGGCTTTTATCTGCGCATCGTGTCCACGGCAATAGATGGGCAGTGATAGCTCGCTTGTTCCCTGGCCGCACAGATAACGCAGTGAAGAACCAGTGGCATGTGATAATGGCTAGAAAGTATAGAGAGAGATCGAGATATCTTGCTGAGAAAAAACCCCAAAGGTTCATCGATCACACCCAAAAACTGAACAAACTGATGTGCACGTATAGTTGGAGAAGCTTCAAAGATGTCAATATGGAAACAGATCATTATGGCTTACAACATATATATGAAGGTAACAAATCCAGTAGATGCGGTACGTACGCACGTATTGTCCTATATTCAAGATCTTTAAGTCTATTGTAGTACTCTTGAAGTTGTATATATGTTGTGTATGTTGCAGGTAGGGATCAGAAGAAAGTAGCATTTCATGACTTTCTTAGTGTGAATAGCTGCTCCAAGGATAGTGATCAAAAAGTGACCAAGGCCAGAAACATTGGCGAGTTGGAAGTTGAAAAGACTAGAGGCCTTGGCAATGCTGGTAAGTTGTTCATAGACTTCCTAGACGTCGGACAGATCAACTCACCCTGATGATATAATGAATTCATGTATATGGCTTTGTAATATATGAATCCATATCCCCTCTCATAGTTTTTGCTACGGTGGAGGAATATAAAGCCACCAAATCAGTTGAAATGAATTGGAGAGAAAATTAGAAAATCTCCAATTAATTAATTAGGATCATGGTGGCTGGCTGTCTCTCTCCCTTAAAAAAATGCAGGGAATATATAAGGGTTCTGTGTATATTAAAAACAGATGTGCTAATTTGTAAATATATCAGCTCGAGTAAGAAGTATAATTAAGCTGAGATGTATATATATTTGATGTATATAGAAGGCAAAATAAAATATTTATGTTTGAATATATAAAACTTAAATTTGATGTGATTTAGGAGCTTGTAAAATAAATATAATCCAGGTGATCAGGCAATTGATAAAAAGGATATAAAAATTTTTCCTTGCGCCAACATCGGCAGCTTACACTCATGGTGACACTTCTCACATGTTATTTTTGCGTTGGCAGGAGGTAATAGAGTCACTATCGTGACATGCAACAATCTCTATTTACATTTTAGCTAGTCAAAATTTAACGCAGTAAAGTTGATGTCAAACACAAGGAAACATTTTGAAGCCTCGTGATGTTGCTAAACTACTTTTTCCAAGCTCGAATAAATTTGATTTAGTATAACGTTGATTCTGTAAACTTTGATGGGATGTTTGGTTTTGTTCTTAGAATTTTTATTAGATATATATAAAATACTAATGATAACGGCTAATAAATGCATTTGGCGTTAAAGGTTGGCAAAATATAAATTGATGGAGATTCTATTTACAAAATATTACACAATAAAAAAAGGGGTCAACCTCACTCTAATATTTTTTTTCAAACATTTAAATTACACTCCCCAGATAATAATCATAACTTATCAAAAATTACCTTGTAAACTTAATTGTCCCTTTCAATAATTGTAACAAAATTGAATTAATGACAGCATTTTTTAAAATTTCATTCAAAATTTTCAAGTTATTTTTCTATTTTTTTATCTTTATTATATTTTTTCTATTTAGTTTCCCTTCTTGTGCAAAATATTTGTCTTTTTTATTGTATAATTCACTTTTTAATTTTAATATCATTGATCTTCTACTGTTTTGAGAAATTTTCATTCAATATTGTAGTTTTTTTATCATTTTTATCTTTTATTATTTATTCCTCATTTTTTAAAAAAATCCCTCTTTTACATATTTTCTCTCCACAATTTTATTTTCATATTTTGTAAAGAGTGTATCACATCTTGTGCTTATAAATTGTAACAATATCTCTTAAAATATTTCTTATTTTGACTGATAAATTTTTTTTCCAAAATATTGTCATCTCAAAAAATATAAATAACTATGAGGTAATTTTATTATTATATTCAATTTATTTTTATGTTTTTTGGTTTACAATAATTCGATATTTTGTATACATATTTTTTAAAAAATATTGCACCCTTTCTCTATATTAGTGAAATAAGTATGATATTTAATTTTTTATATACTTTTTGATTAATGAGTTTTTAATTAAGATTACTGTGTTTTTTTACATGAATTGTTCTAAATTTTGATATTTTTTCTTGTTTATATTTTCATACAAGAATAAAATTGATTTACATCTATTAATTTTTTTAGTTTAGGTACTTTTATAATATTTTAGGTTTATAATTTAATTAATTTTAAATAAAAAATTATGTTATAATTTTCTAACTTGGTTATTTGTAAGTTTAATAGTATAATACTAGACTATTTGTAAAGACAAAACCCGTGTATTGAGGTTTATCACTAGTTAATTAATATTTTCCGTGGTGTTTTTTTTAATGCCCTAGTTATCATTGACATTGTTTTGGCCGTTTGCATGCGCATGAAAACATTAAAAAAATATGCGAGCTATATTCGGGTATTTCAAAAAGGGTTTGGAAATTATTATTCGATCAATAGCAGAGTTTAAGAACGAGGATAATTTAATAATTATCTTGATCACCTTTAGAGTAAAGGGTAATATATCACATCAACAAGTAGCTAAAACATCGATTTAAAATACTCATTAATTAATTAATGGCACACACGAGCCATAACATTTTTGATTTTTCATAACTTATTCGCACAAGCATTTTTATTTTTATACTTTTTCATAATTTATTCACATATATCAAAGCGGCTTCCAAGCAAACACAAGCATAACCAGTAATATCGAAGCATGCCTTGTGACCTTATCGTTCATGGCATCGTATAACCTGAAAATAAAAAATGAAAACGAGATAAGGCTATTTATTTTTTGATACGTTTTACCACATGATAATTCTAATTAACAAACATTATTCATTTATCTGAACGTGAATCAAGACGGCACAAAAACATGGTCACAGAGATAAATTTATTAAATTGTTTTATTACCTCCACATTTCTTGCCGACTGGCCTGTTCCTGATGTTGCAGCGCTTGGGAACAGTTATGGCTATGGCGGGCTTCATACCTGCCTGTTTGGCCAAGGGTGACAAGAACACTGCACACAAGCACCTTGGTGACCTCGTCATCAAGGCAGAGACCATGGTGCAGCATGCCGGTGGTACCTTGGCCCTGCCGTCCTTGGAAGCTGCCAAACATGGGCTCAAGCTTGCTGCTGCCGTGTTGACAGGTGTCTTCCCACACTCTCCGGCAGCAACAACATCATCAACAACATACGAAACCATCAAGAAAATAACCAGCATTGTTATAACAGCCACAGGCAAGTTCTTGTTGCTAGTAGTAAACATGCCTGTAGGTGGTGATGGTTTAAACCTTTACAATTTGGTTCAAGTGGTTTGCATTGGTTGTGTTTATAAAGCCTTGCTACGCGGGGTATAGTGTGAGGAGGTGGCGATAAATGGATTGAAGAAGAAGCTTTTGCGCTTAGTGGGGTGGTTGTGTGATTGGTGAACAACGCCAAGTGGCTTGGGCCTTGTCTGATTAGTTCAACGTTGATCATTGATGTATCGGTCGACTGAGATAGTAATTAAAGATGGACGACTATATATGATGCCACTTTCGTAGAAAGCGCCACTGCGCCTCTTGAATTCAATCACCATGCCAGTTTTCTGCCTTCTACTCATGAAGTAATTGGTTGGGAATTTGTTACTTTCGATGCTAATGGTGATTTTTTTTAATTAACTGTGGCTTTTTTGGGTAGGAACTGGGAAATCCTTCCTGCACCACTATAATTTTCCTTATTATTCCAACCTCTCGCCCAATTAGGCTGTCTGACTTAGGTCTCTATTTGAGCCTCATAGCCCAACATTGGGCGGGCCGGCATCCATCACCCAGACCGGATCCGGGTAAAATTTTGGCTGGGGCCTGGCCGACCAGGCCCGTCTAAAGACATGGCCCAGCCCTTTAATAATTATCTACACCCTTTGACAGTTGGTTGATATTTATAGGTTACCATTTTACTAAACATATATTTATGAGAGGAGCAAATCAATTTTCGTCTATTGGAAGACATCCCTTAAAATTCTTTTATCTATTGAACTAACCCAGAGACAAGCACCTTCCGTTTACTCTTTCGGTGTGATTCCTCCCCACAAATTACGGACCAATCGCATCAATCACATAGTGATCAGTTGGAAAACTTGAGAAGTTTCTAATGATCTTCTGCCTCTATCTGAAGTCTGATCAAAGGTTGGATCGCCCTTTTATAAGCCAGCTAAATATTCTTTATTTTTTTTTTGGGAAACAACTGATTATTTTTTACTTCCATCAACAACCAGGATCCTCGAGAACACCACAACAGGACAACTTTACGATAACTTATTCATCAAGAACACTAATTCTTATAATAATACGCCTCAATGAGCACCGGTCGACAATTCTTATCACTTTTGCACGCTAACGCGAACAAAAGCAACTTGAAGGAATATATAACACGCCCAACATCTCCTTTCCCACTACCTTCTATTTCTCTATCATCAAAGCTACCTTTTACACCTTCATTTCTCTAAGCCTGGTAGATATCAGAAGAAAAAAGATGGGTAGGAACCGATCGGTGGGGGTCGGCATGGATTACTCTCCAAGCAGCAAAATCGCTCTCAAATGGGCAGTTGGCAACCTGGTTGATGCTGGTGATCGCATCATCATAATCCATGTTCATTCTAGCAAGTCTGAACACGCTGCTCAGAAGAAGCTGTGGGAGGACACCGGATCACGTAATCCACTCTGCTTTTAAGCCCTGATTTTTGTATCTTAGTTGTGCAGGTCATGTTCTTTCCCTTTCTCTTGTATTTGATTGTTTAGTTTTGATTGCTCCACCTTTGGCACTCTATCTCTGTAGCTCTGATACCATTGGAAGAGTTCAGAGAAATCAATTTATCCAAGCAGTACGGACTCAAACCTGATCCTGAAATTCTAGACATTCTTGACACCATCTCAAAGACCAAAGAGGTATTTAGTTGTAACTTCAAGCAGTTAAATTCTTTGTACAAAAACTAATTAATTGTTGCTAATAGAATAGATTTGGAGTTTGCACAGGTAAAGGTAGTGTGTAAGGTCTACTGGGGTGATCCAAGGGAGAAGCTAACTGATGCAGTTGAGGATCTGAAGCTGGACTCTCTTGTGGTCGGAAGCAGGGGACTGGGCAAGCTCAAAAGGTAACAAAACTTGATCATTGAGCTGTAACCAACAACTGGATATTTATACAGCGAACATAATAAACCAATTGCAGTTAGAGATGTAAATTAAAAACAACAATTAATATGAAAAGAATAAGACTTTGAAGAATTGAACTAAAAAATCTTCGATTGTGGAAAATCTCTTCTCTATGGTTTGATTTGGTGCAGGGTATTGCTTGGAAGTGTAAGCAACTTTGTAGTGACAAATGCGACGTGCCCGGTGACCGTTGTGAAGACTGCGGCCACGCATAAAGCATGAATTGTGATTGCGAGTTGTTTGTGTACGTATATCTAAATGAGAACTGCTTCTTTTCATCCTGATACATGGACAATTTATGTTGAGCTTGCGTTTGAGTTTTCATTTGGCAAAGTGGTGATGCAAACTGGGTGTAACTATATCAATGTTCAAATATTGTTGTGATTTCAGTCTTTAATTTTGATGCCAGAAAAAATTTCACTTTCTCCATTTCCAATTACATGTTTTTTTCTATGCATGCACCGATTGAACCTTAATTTATTCCAGAGCCTTTCCTCACTTGATCAAGGGAGTAACGCTAGGTCCCTCTGGTCATGTGTAGACTACAGACAATCGCCGCGTTTACTAACTAGAAAAGCCCACATATATACACTTCTACTTCCTCTTTTCTTCTGGTTCAAGGATCCCCCTAACTCTAAACAAATAAAAAAAATCCCCCCAACTATGCCTTGCATATTACAATTGTTTCCATCTAGTTCGTGGTGCCCTGCATTCTTGTAACGAATGCATTTGTTTACCGCATCTAATACGTTTATTTTTGTGATCGGCGCGATGAGACATGAGGGCTAAGTGAAACAAGGTTATGTAACTTATGCCCCATTTATACTCACGGTGTCGGTAATGTTAATTAGACCCATCGAGTATGTTTTATTAGGTTCATGTCAAGACCATTCGATGTAAATCCATCACTTACATTCTGAGCCCAACTTCTCAACTCCAACCCATTAAACTTCGACTCTTCAAACGTGAGATTTTTAAAGGGCGACCATGACCAAGTCAGTGTGGTTTCTTAGTTAAGTTATATAAAAAAAATACTGTAAAGGCATTTTTTAAAATAATATTTATCAAAGAGGGAAAATAATTTTTAATATTACATGGTGGTTGAAAAACTAACGAAACTTTACGTCAAAAAATCTAAATTGACTTAATCTAAATTAATTTAATTTTAAAATTAAAAAAATACATTAAAAAATAGCTGGCGGTGGACAAAAAGGAAAAGAAGCAGATATTCACTGATCAAATAGAAATTTACTGCAGTATAAGAACAATCTTTGCCCCTGTTTCAAGCCATTTCAAAGGGAAAATAGAACAAGCGAAAGCAATGAAAAAATGTCCTGTAAAAACACGTGATTCTGAAGATAAAACTGTATTGAAGATTATAAATTATAGCATTTTTTTATCAGCATTCAATGAACAATACAGACACAAATGCAAGCTTACAGAATATATTGTTTCATTAGCTTTCCTATAATTAATCTAATATTGGGAACTGTAAACTAGGAACTCAATATGACCAAAAAATTATTGAACTCTTCAACGAAAAAATAATAGTAAGAAGTTACTCATACCCAAGAAACAAACTTTGATAGAACAGCCATAGTTGCAATATCAATCTTCATTTTATCCTCTGGCCCAGATATCGTACCTGTGTTTAAACTGACATAGTTAGCTCATCATAAATTTCATCTTGTTATACCTGCATTTTGTCTTTTTCGTTATACAGATTATGCAAGTAAAATCAACTTGGATAAAATACACAACTAAAATAACTAAACACCAGCATTATGCCATGCAATTTGGATTTTAATGTGGCAGGCAATATCATTTCCCACATACGAAATATAGAACATAATTTCGGCCATTTTAAATTTAACAAAAGTACATTTGTAAGCGAAGTAGTCAATTTTGACAGCTTAAATTGAGACTTTAATAGTGTAAATAGCCATCACAATTGGTAATAGTGAAGAATTAATAGAATGAATAAATAGAAAAAAAATTGCTATTTTTCAAATAGCAAGCTAAATTAATTGACATGGATATACACAAATGGCACGCCAAAAACAGAATTGCCAATTCATACATCAAATGGATTAAATGATTTCTTCTGCACAGTCTTCAGGCTGAACCATCATCAATATGGAAAACAAATATCACATTTTTATCTCAAGAAGTCATATTCAATCAATATTATTTCTTTCAAATGAGAAAAGAACGTATCATGAATATTATATACCTTGACCACCACTTGCTCTCCGTCATTTAACACAGCACGGTGCACCTGAGCAATTGATGCTGCAGCAATTGGTTTTTCATCAAATGACAGAAATCTGAGATGAACAAACAATGCACAAAGCAAGTGATAAGTAGTCAAATGAAAGAAATATAACTGTTCCCTGTTGACCCAAAAATTTAGTCCTATAAGAAATCAAACAAAAACTAAACACTCTTTTCTACTTCAAATACAATAAAACCTTCACCATCATTAAATTGCAAGAAGGAAATGAAGATCACATAAGTGTTGAATATTTTTCTCTTCATGTGATGGTGGTCGACAGTGGTGCATCAAGTTCGACTAATATTCGATTAATGGTGTAGTGTAGAAGATTTTTTCAAGAAATTTCCACATGTGGCGAAAAAGAGAGATTGAAAGGGTTATATCTCTTTCCCAAAAGATGGTGAAACCAACCCTGTTTTGTGTGGTTCAAGAGGGGAGAATTGTTGAAGTCCCTCATCATACTACGAATGTCACATGACATACAATTAAATAGGGAATCGTACGAATGTGAATTGTATTACTCTAAGAGGTATGAGAAATTCGAATAGAATTATGAAAGATGAGGAGTATTTGGTGTTTGGCTCTTCGTATTTACGTAATTAGCTATATCTTGAATATATATCTTTTTCTATATATATATATAGTTGTACATGCATGATATAATTTAGTACAAATTAAGTGAGTGTATCGTTGTGTGCTTCACTGTGAGATTTTAGAGTGAGGCTCTCCCTCTCTCTCTTATAGGAGGGAGAACCTCTCCTCATAAGTTATGGGTCTGATCTTCTCGTATTTTTTATGTGTACGAAGATGTATGTCGTTGTTTGATGGGTGTACCGGTTTTGTCCGATGGGTATACCGACTTTGTCTGATATGTATGCTCTTTAGGGGAGACATGAGAGGTTGCAAATCTAGACAGATATGGTTACCATTACTAATGCATCTGGGAAAAAAAAAGAGAGATTATTCATTGTGAGTAAAATACATAACTATTAGGTTTTTCGACAAGACCAACTGTGGTTAATTTTTTTCTTTCTCTACATTTTGTCTATGGCTTGTAATTTGGAGTAGTTTTAACCATTTCATATTTTTTGTCGTAGTTTTCTTTCAATTTAAAGAGTTTCCACTTTACGTGCGTTGTATTCATTTTTTATCCTTTACTTGTTTGCCTTGTCAAAATACGTGTTTGGGGTATGTTAAAATCCTAAAAAGTGACACCAATGCTTTGGTTTGTCCGCCTGGGGTGCTAAACGATTAATGGGTCTTGGATTGATTTTTTGTCCAGGACCTTAAAAAAGATTCCAATGAGGGGTCAACAAGAGCCTTAATAAGTTCATAGTTATATATACTTTATTACGTATACGGGTTTACATACAATTTGGTTAAAACAATAAATTTTTTATCAACAAAGGCAGTTCAAAATAAATGGCTCGGGTAGGCTGTGGAAGAATGCAATGTATAAATAAATAAATAAATAAAATATATATGAATAATCTAGGCTCATTTGACAAATCAAGATACAGTCAAAGATCGTAGAATTCACCTTGTAAATTTGATACATTATGGATGCGGCGCGAATCAAGACTGTCTTGAAAGTTTGAAGGGAACTTACTTCAAACAACAAAACCCTCAAGAATATGGTTCCATTTTAATAGAAAGGAAATACTGGACCATGATTTTAACCATTAAAAAAAAAAACTCCCATTGCAGAAGTAGAGATTTCAGCTGAGTCAAGTGCCTTGAACCTTTTATTTGGCTCACTGAGTAATAATAACATAAGTTAAAGAAGGAAAATATGGCATCAACTTTTATTGACAGCCACAAAAAACCCTTTGTTGTTTAGATGTTCTTCAATATAGTACACAACTTTGGGAAACCCCACCAGTGCCAGTGCATTGTCAGTGCAATTAAAACAACCATTTTTAAGAGAATTATTCCACCCCTTCAATGCACATTATGTTAGGTCACTTTACAATTTAACAAAGAAGGGGCGTGAGAACATCAAGCGGCTTCCTTTGGCCTATAATTAACAGTGCAATATACGTAGGCCAACATGTTTAAAAAGCTTAGGCCGGCTAACAACCAAAAGAAGTAATCAAGGTGCCCCTCGTTCAAGTTGTCAGGTATCCACCCAGGTTGCCCGCCTTCGGTTGTTAAATATGACACAACAGTCAGCATAAAAGAGGTCAAGTAACTCCCAACAGCTGTAGTAAGAAGCGACAAGGCACTGCACGTGCTTCTCATGGCATCTGGTGACTGATCATAGAAAAACTCCAGCTGACCAATGAATGTAAATATTTCTGCTGCACCAATCAAAAAGTATTGAGGAATTTGCCAAAATATACTCATAGGAACTGCATCTTTAACAACTACCAAATTATGTTCTTTAGCTATTGCTAAACGTCTGTTCTCCACAAATGCCGCAACAATCATTGCTAGGATAGATATAACTAGACCAATGCCCATCCTCTGCAACTCAGAAAATCCCCTATCCTTGCCTGTAAATTTTCTTGCTAGTGGAACTATAAATCGATCATAAATGGGGACCAAGATAATGACACTGATCGTGCCAAAAGAAGACAGCGATGCTGGAGGAATAGTGAAGGATCCGAGTTTGGTGTCCATAACCATACCTTGCTCAACGAACATAGAAGACATTTGTGCATAAACAGAAGAAAAAACTATAACAGTCGCCCAAATGGGGATCATCCGAACTAGTATTTTAAGTTCTTCAACCTGTGTAACAGTGCACAGCCTCCATGGGTTTGAGAACTCCATCATCTTAATGTCGTGATCAGTTATCGTGGCTGCTTTATCAAAACACCTGCAAATGAGCTATTATGATTATAACAAAACAATCTACACATTTCTTGGCTAAAGGAGTTATTATGGTTTTATGAGTTGAAGAATTAGAAATGGAAAGCAGCAGTATGCCCTGATATCTTCCTTTCAAACTACCTAAGCTCATTACTATGCTCCAGTTTCCGACTTCCTTGAATTGCAGAAGATTTTTCAGGTACTTCATATAGAAGAGAACTATCGTCTGGAGCTTTTACATAGTATTTGCAAAGAGAAGCTACCAGAACTTGACACATTCTCGCTAGAGGGCTTCCTCCTGGTTTTTGAAATCGATACAGGGATGTACCTGAGAAAAAAGTGACTATTGCAATGGCCATGAACAATGTAGGAATCCCAAATCCTAAGCCCCATCCTGCGTTGTCTTCAATCCACACAATAAAACTGCTTGATATTAATGAACCAATATTTATAGAGAAAAAAAACCAGTTAAAAAAAGAGCCCTTTTTTACTCTCTCGGACATATCTGTATCATCAAACTGATCCGCGCCAAAGGAACATACACAAGGTTTTATGCCACCAGTCCCCAGAGCAATCATATAAAGACCAAGAAAAAATATGAAATACTGAGACGTGGTTGCTGTTGGGCA
The DNA here is from genome assembly GCA_032619315.1 of Piper longum. NCBI lineage: Eukaryota > Viridiplantae > Streptophyta > Magnoliopsida > Piperales > Piperaceae > Piper > Piper longum. The sequence continues at coordinate 27,677 of JAVDBV010075941.1, forward strand.
TACAGAATCAACACAGTGGGAAGGCATAAATGCTGGAACTGATGCTGAAAGTGTCAACGTACTCATTCCCTATATACGTATTATAAATACATATGCACATCAAGCAAGCACATATCTGGTAAAGAATTACAAATGGCAATGGCATTTAGAATATGTAACAGAGAATGCTCAAATATATAAATTACACGGGAAAAATGAAAATGGATCCAAAACACCAAAATAAGATCTTTTTTAACATAAAGAAGATCAATGCAAATGAGTTTGAAAGAAAAAGAGATAATCTTTCATCAAGTAAACAGTTCTCAAATGATAAGTAATTGGAACCTGCAACATTTCACAGTACAAGAAATGAGTTTTTTTATATATGTGTAGGACTGTTAGAAATACTTTTTCATTATTTTATTTTTCAAAAAGTATGTCTGACAAGAACACATATTAAAGAAAGATCACTTATCCAATATGACTTTCTCAAGTGAAAACTACTTCTGCTCTCCCTCATTAACTACAGCCTACTAATTATGCTCTCTAGAGAAGCAAGATCACGACTATAAACTAATGCACAGTATTTTACAAAAATCTTTTACTAATGTGGGGGAGCAGAGATGATGGTTATGCACATGATAAAAAAATTTATCAGCACCTCAACTTACAAGAAAATATATTGTAGAAAAAGCTGCAATTGTCCAATATCTTCCCCAGTATCCATCAGCAAGAAATGCTCCAACAAGAGGAGTAAGGTAGCAGGTCCCCGACCATGTGGTAACATTCCTGGCTGCAGAAACGTTGCCTTCGTGTATAATTTTTCTAAGATAAGTAACTAGATTTTTGGATATGCCATAATAAGCCAGACGTTCACAACATTCAGTCCCTACACATCATAAGATAAGTTTAAAGTTGATAGATATATGTTGGTTCTCCAAGAATAGATATTAGAATTAAACGAATGTGAAATACCAAGTATAAAAGGGCACGTCCTCCAATTTCCCGTAGTGTGCCTCAAAACAGGATTTCCATTAAAGTCAACTGATCCATCTCCTGTGCAAGGGCCTTTACTCTCACCCTAATCCAAAAGATAAAAAACACCATGTAAACAAAATCATTCGAAGTAAGCTCGCGCATTAACAGACAAATTCAAACTCCTAATGACTCCCAAATGTCAACAGTAGATTATACCCAACAAGCACCCTAACCACCGGTAAACACATCGGCGACCTCTGCAAGCTAA
>JAVDBV010075942.1:0-12138 GCA_032619315.1 Piper longum
TAATGCAGCGCATTTCCGGAATATGTGGCACTAATTTAATTGTTCCTTTTGCCATTCGAGTACAGTGGTGGGTGATATGGAAGGTGTGAGGGCGTAAGTGTGGTATGTATGTATGTATGATTATGAATATGAGCCGTGCATGCGAGCCGGCATTTGTTAAGTATGTTTGCTTACTGTCCGGTGTGAGACAATTCTTGAAGTTTCATATGTTTTCGTGGGTAATGGAATACCCATTTGCCAGATTGTATTAGTTATTTTCGGACCAGTAACATTCGTTACTGACGGTTTTCTTATAATATATGTAGGTCTCGCAAATCCTGTATCGACTTCGGCGGAAGGACAGATAAATCCTACACACACTTGAGCTCAACATAAGATTTTCTTTCTTGCATTTATTTATATTTGATGTATTTTGATGTTTATTTAACAATGTCTTCCATTCTCATGACACCAAGAGGGTTATTTCGATCTATTTAATAGATCTAGTCTCATTGACTAATAATATTAAACATGTCTCGACTCGATCGTAACATTTCTGATCCGGTTCTTAAGTAAACCGAAATTGGGGTGTTACATACTCATGGTCTAAAAATTGGTCTGGCGCGAGCTTGCTTAAACTAACTTGAGACTATCCCGAATCTTGCAAACTACAAGCAAGTAAAACCCTTACCCGAAAATGGGTTAGGGTCTAGATGTGTTTTGACGCATATTTAACAACACTTGAGATCAATGCTGTTATTATCTTTCTTACTTTTATTTATATTTGATGTGTTTTGACATATATTTAACTATGTCTTCCATTCTCATGACGCTAAGCGGGTTGTTTCGATCTATTTTATCGATTGAGTCTTACCAACCAACAACTTTTGACATTTTCACCAATCGTAATATTTCTGATTCAGTTCTTAGGTGATCTGAAATCGGAAATTACATATGCAATCTAGATAAACATCTCAGTCACTAAAATCTAGATGAGATAAGACTTGACTTTTCACCTACTTCATTATTCTTTCCCTTGATGTATGACTTAGTCTTTGATACCATAAGAAAGTGAAATGTTTATTTTGTGCACTACACTCAAGACCAAAATCATGTGTAACATTTAACAGAGATTCAACAAAATATTTATCAAGACTAAAATGATATAAACCATTAATCATAGTACCAGAACCATAATAGTGTTGTTTATATAATGAGAATATATTATGTCCAATTTTGAAATTAACACTTAATTTGTTCAACCATCCAACATAAATTGGTGAGAGAGACACTTTTTAAGATCCAAGCAACAATAAGTATCTATGATCAATCTATACGTCCTAGTTCTCTCAATCCGTGCCTTCATCCTGTCACTATATACAAAAACTGCTCATTTTCGCTTAAGGTATGGACCAAAAGGAATCCCTATGCTATATTAGAAACACAAGTAGTTGCATTAGAATCTAACCACCACCTCAATGAGGTTTGATTCAAAACATACCAAAATAAAATATGACTCTTTCTTTTTGAAGCAAGCATTTTTTTTTGGGCAATCATTTCTCATATGACCACTTTTCTTGCAGAAAAAATATTTTATTTCTTTATAGAGTTTGGCCTCTTTGAGGGGCTTTGTCCTTCTTATTCATATTAATCTTATCCTTCCCGGAAATGGCCCCATTATGCAAAGTGAGATGGGTTATGTAGTCTGTCAGCTTCTATAATCTTTCTTGAATTAACATGGCCTAAATTTCTTGGAGGTACTATTTTTCTTTTATGGTGTTTAATTTGGCTAAATTTGAAAGGAAAGAAATTAATGATGAACTGGACAAAGAATGACTCACTCACATCCATGCCCATCGCTTTATCTTTGCAGCCAAATTGGTCATTGATTATTCCCATAAATAGTTATTATTTTGTCATATTTTGAAGGTCTTTCAAGTAGTCATGAATAGATTCTCATGTTAGTTTAGTGTATACTAAGAATTGTAAGCAAAATATATGAAAACCATGAAATTATTTTAAATATCGACTTAATCGTGGGTATTCCATTGTATTTGAAATGAAATGTTTGGTCCACCATTGGCTGTTGATTTAATAGCACTAGATCATTCGCTACGTGGAGATATGGTCCGAATTTGTATAGACAAAATAATTTATCCCTAAATTAGTAAGAATATTGTCTTTAGATTAAAAAAACATATTAACTGAGTATATCAATATGTCTCATTTATATCATTAATTAAAATGCAATGGCCCACCTTTGGGTGACCTCTTAGCATTAAAATTAACAGTTTCAATTGTTCAAGTTAAATATTAATTCAGCATCACTACAAGAACAATTGAAAATTACACTATTAATTTTTGCTTTTCTAAATCGGGCCACTTTGGTGACTAATTATGTTTTAATAAATATTTAACCGTAACATTTATGTATATTATTTCATACATAATTTAATTAAAATTTAGTGTAAAATAAATAATAATTAAAATGCAATTTTATAATAACATTAATGATGAATAATTGAAAATAAAATGCATATATACGTTGTCTTTTAATTTATTAATTAAATTTCCCCTTGCTGATTATCGGTCCGAATAACTACCAATAAAGTAGCAAGCTAACAATGGGTATTCTATTACCTACGAAAATTTAGGAAACTTCAAAATTGTGTCACAGTAGACAAAAAACAAACATACTTAAACAAGTGTCGGCGTGCATGCATGGCTAATATTCATATTCATATATACAACACTTACACTCTCACAACCTCCATATTACACTTGTCACGGTACTCAAATAGAAAAATGAACGGTTAAGTTAGTGTCACAAATTCTGAAAATATGTTGTGTTACACAGTACCATCATACTCTACACTACCTCTGGGTTTGAACGAGTACTAGTGTGGTCCATGCAGTACACACTCTTAGTTGTAAAAGTAGTAAACTTTCATATTTATACATATAGGCTTGGCAGAGGATTTAATACGTAGTTTCTGGATCTTATCTTTCGAAAACCATCAAGGGGTCTCAACTTTGAAGTTTTATTAAACATATCTAGAAAACACAGCTAAATGCCTCGACATCAAAGAGATCATAAAATACTGCCGATGACATCCTACATCTAAAATGTGTTTAAATTCGACACAAAGGGATTCAAGCAAAGATGAAGGAAAGGGAGAGTCCTACGGACGTTGATGAGTAGAGCTCCATATTCTATTTGGTGAGCTCGCTCACGATACTTAGCTTGGAGATGGAATTGAACTAGAATTGGGTCACATCAGCACAAAAAATAATGCAATGCCTCCTCACAAGTTCAACACTTGACATTACTTAATTATCTTAATTAGGTCCTAAATAAGTGTTAAACCTTATTAGGAAACTTAATTAAGGTTTTGGATTCATGTTCACTTAGTGGGCTTTAATCAATTCTAGTTTTAATTGAAAGGGCTTACCATACAATTTTTTGGATGGGCCTAAAATTGTCAAAATGGGCTAAAATTTGGATGAGTTGTCCTTTTCACTCTAAGGTTCATAGATAAATTCCACTATGGCTGGTCTATGGGCCAATTAAGGGGAACAAGGCCTATGAAGCTCAGCCCTAAGGTGCTGGAAAAGTTTTCCTAGACAGCGCACCAATTTTGTAACTGTTGCTTCATTAGCTAGAAGACTCCAAATGGGCTTGGGTCAGTGGGCCTAGTTAGCTAACACATGTAGCTTGAGCACAGTAAGATTTAAGAAAAATTTACTATGTATATGGGCCTAAGTGGATTACAATTTGGGTCACTTGATGTGCTGTTTCTAGAGCTATATGGACCTTAACAAATTAGAAATTTACAAATAAAATTGGAAACCTACCCAAATGGACCCAAAATTAGTCATAGTGCTACTGAGATATAGGGTAAGATGTGGACCAAGGTTTAGTGAAATCTAACACCAATAACCTATTTTAAAGTATTTTATAATTGGAGTGAAAAAAACTAGAGTTTTCACCCTGTTACACTATCCGGATAGACACCTCCCAAACATACATAGATGATATTTACCAATTCCCAAAATTTATATATTTCAAGTAGACATTTATTCGAGCATCATATATTTTTTCCAGATTTTATGAGCTTAAAATTGGTGGCTTAACAGATAACACAATCACAAACATATAACACAATCACAAATCATGCTCATAGTCATAAACAACACAAGAAATATAAGGCTTACTTATGAGTGATGTTCATCATTATTTAGTGGTTAGATTAGGCTTAAAATTTTACCAAGAACTCCTAATATCACCATGAACATTATGGAATTCTGTTAATCTATATATCCTACTAGGTCAGAGAGTAAAAATTGAAGAAATAGGCGCTTATGTGTAACAGAGAAAGTTGCCACCTTTCCTCACTTTTTACCCTCACACATGCACATTCTAGGTTATGTCAAGTAAAACACACATAGCCAAAAGTTGTAGATATACATGTTGTGAGTTCAAAAAAATAAGAATCGTGGAAATTTAACTTCATAGTGCCAAGATATGAATTTTATACCAAAATAGTACATTTTAGTGACTTATATGTATTATAGAAATCATATCTATTTGTTTACATGGCCAAATAAGATATATGAGTACTTAAAATTCCCATAATAGAAAGATCTAAATTTGAAAAATATCATAAAAATAAAACAAGGCAATATATAAGAGGTAAACATCAAACAACTAGAAACAAAGGCAGCACAAACCTAAAACTAATGAGGGAAGATGAAGGGGAGGTCTTTTGAGGCATCCAACCTTAAAACCTACCACCTTAGGAGGTTAGAAACGTGGAGAATGGTGATTGGAGCTCCAAGGAGGAATAAGAAAGTCAAGGACAGGAGAAGAAGGTTGTTGGAGGTGAGGAGGGAAAGAAAAATGGCGAAAAGGTGAGGGAAGGGATGGGTTTTATAGAAAAAGGATTGGCGGCCTTGTTATATCATAGGTATGGGTGTCATACCTAAAAAGGTGTGGGTTGGATAAGGAGGTATGAGTTGCCTTTGTGATGTCATAGGTATGGGTGTTATACAAAGAGAGTATGGGTTGGATAAGGTGGTATGGGTTGGCTTGTTGATGTCATACGTATGGGTGTCATACCTAAAGAGGTATGGGTTGGATAAAATAAAAATGTATGGGTTGGGTTAGCCCAAAATCCAAAAATTTAGAATTTTTACCCTAAAACAATCAAACCTGTAAAACCTCAAAAAAAATAATTAGGTTATTTTGTTTAGGGTTTTGTAAATCTTAGAACAAACCATAAATAATATTTAATTCAATTAATTCTTAAAAGCTAATATCATAAATTATCAATTATAACCTTTAGAGTACTCGTGCAATGGTTTTAAATAAGTTTTATTTATTAAATTTTTTGGATTGGGACCCATTCGCATTAATTTAATAATCAATTTTTTCTACTTTTTGTTAACATACAAATAATATAATTATAAATGATTACGTTCTTTTCTATAAAATTTAATATAGTGACTTCTTGAATTCCACACATATTCTTTTATATAAATGAGAATTTTGTTGATGGTAAATAAAACATCAACTTGATAGTTTGTGAGCACAATTGGCTCACAAAGGGAAGGTTTTTGAGAAGTTTCATTTATATTAGGATCGTGTGTCATAGTTGCGGGCGCCTCATCAAAATTTCAGGTTTGTATAATTACTTGAAATGCTATATATTCTTATTTGAGAGTCTTGGTTGGCCTGAGCCCACATTTAACCACCATGCGTTGAGCATTTAGCGTAACCGGGGTCAACGAATTGACTCAGTCCGACACGAGGCAGCACACTCACGACGTTATATATTCCTATTTGAGAGTCTTGGTCAGCCTGAGCCCACATTCAATCACCATGCGCTGAGCACAGTCGGGGTCAAAGAATTGACTCAGTCTGACACAGGGCAGCACCCTTAAAATTCTTTAAAAGATTAAATACCTGCTTCCATGCCAAAAGGGGTGACAAGGCACAATGGTGCATGATGGCTCATTATGCACTTGTGATACTAAGAGGGTGAGTCAATGGCAAATATTAGTAACTACAGGCCGAGGACCACATAGAATATGTGCGCATACATGAGATTATAGCCGGATAGGTGGTCACTTTCCCAATATATTAAGAGCTCGACATAGGTTCATAATCACTAAAAGTCAAATTAATGATGCTGTTAAATATATTATTTTTTTCTTTTAATTATATGACTTAGTGTTTTTATTACTAACGCGGAATTGCGTCCGCAGGTATGAGCGTGGAAGGATGGGTAGAGTCGGGACAACTGTATGACTCTGTTATTGGACTCTTCTTTTTTCTAAATTCTTTGCATGGCAGTGGGATTTTGGTTCGGTTCATGGGGCTTAGATTATTCTGAGCATTTATTTTATATTTTATGTTAATATATTGAAAATTAAAAGAACAATTAATTTGTGAGATATTTAGTTTCATATAGTAACACTTGGCTCATGGTTCAGAACAGGCGGGTCATTACAAGACCCATCTCAGTAATTACACTTCAGGTCCCAAAGGTAGGACGGTACAAAAGGTTATCCAACACATAGCAAGCGCACAAAATATACGCAAGGGATACGATCCTAACATCTAACTATATACGATTATATTGGACCCTACTAACCATATTCAAGTAATAATTGAATCGACAGTAAAAACCTTCACGTGGATAGTCTGGGTTTTATAAATACTAAATGTTATAACGGCCTAGATCTAGCTATAAAACCTTGGGCTAACATAAGTAAAATAAATTTGTATACTTCGTATATACACGGATAACTAATGTTTTATTGTAGCATAACTGAAGCTATTATTTGTATATCTAGTATACTCAACCTTTATAATATGTTCATACGGGCATTTGGGCTTATATTTATAGTTTGAAAGCTAGTCTGACTCAAAGCGACTCAAAACTTGCCTAAACCAGGCAAAGCAGTAAGCTAAGTAAAACTCTAATTTGAAGCTGAGATCTTACATGAGAGATCAATTTTATCATTGAAATAAAATTTTCCTTTTTTTAGTAATTATACTTAATTTTTCTACAGTTTGATACTATAAAAAAAATTTTATGGTAAAAAAGTCTATTATAAATCTAACACAATGTCGGTTTTATCTTTATAATAAAAATTCCCGTGTAATTAGGTTTAATTCTCTCACATGATGAGGCTTTCTCCTAAAAATCTCCTATTTTAATATATGTGGTTAGTAAAATGCCAAACGTGTACCAAGTACACAAAAATCTTGTCGACTGTTCCGTTTTTGAAGGAACCAGGAATCTACCCGCCATGAATTGCTTGCTCTGTGCAAACTGCTCATGGCTATCAGCAATTTCGTTTTTCACTCGGTAATCACGGTATTTCCCTTCGATTGTTCTTCAACAAGTAGCATTTTGTTTGGACTCAACAAAAGAGCAACACCTATCCCCACTTGTTTATTCCACTAAAAACAGTGAATAGATAAGCAAAGCTTTTGCCTTCTCAACTTCCATGGCCAGATTCACAGCCCAGGGGGCTCTCAAGCTGCCCTTATCCTCAGAAACGAGAGACCCAATTTCCCAGAGAAGTGGGAGTTTGAGGCTTCTTGATCCAGTACTGCCTCAAGTGTATCAGAGCCGTAAGAGTAGGATGGGGAGGGAGTGGGGCTCTTGCCGTGTGTGGTCGGTTGGGAGTAAGAGAGCAAGTGGTTCTAGTCGCCAAAGGGATGAAGATGTCTCTTTGGAGGAGGATAGCGCTGAGGTTATTGGTGATGACGATGATGACTTTGGAAGGGATGAGCTTTCTTGCTTCAGAGGGTTGGTCTTGGATATCTCCTACAGGTCTGCTTTTTTCTTAACTGCGTATGCAGTACATAATTAAAATTTTATGCAGCAGAACTTCAGATCACATTTTATTTGAATAAAATATGTGATTGTTTAGGAAATTAGCTGCTCAATCACTTCGATTTGGGTAGGCCGCCTAAATAATGTACAACATTTGTCATTATGAAATTTTAGCCTTCTTTCTCACCTTCAAATTGTTTGATTCAATTCTCTATTCTCTTTCCTGTTGTGCCCTGCTTTTTATTCTGCCAGGCCTGTTAATGTTGTGTGCTGGAAAAGAGCAATTTGCTTGGAATTTATGGAGAAGGTACAGATTGGTTTTTGTCTCCATTTTCCATAACATTGAGCTATAAGAAAATGATATCTTTTCCTGTTGACGAAAAATGCATCTGTTACCTAAATCCATATCTGTATAAGGGTTTTCACTAATGGTTAATGCAGGCAGATGTTCTAGAGTATTATGATCACACTGTTTCTTGTCCCAGCGGGTCCTATTACATCCCTGCTGTATTGAGGGTACCGTACTTGTGATGATTGTAATTTTTGACTATTTGGGTGATCTAATCTTCCAGATTCTAAAAGGACAACCACTTTTTCAGGTACCCAATTTGTTGCAGGTTGTCAAGAGAAGAAGGATCAAACACAACCTTAGTCGTAAAAGTATTTTTTTCCGGGATCACCATATTTGTCAGTGAGTAATTCTCTGTCAAAGTAAATCCTACCAGCAACGCTGTAACAAAAAATATGGATGGAATTATTTGGTGATCATTTACTAGATTATGCTTTCTAGATTTTCTTAAGCATGATTCAACTAATTAGACAGGGCAAACAAATTTTGACGAAACTGTTAAATATGTGGATGTCTCTTTGTCTTCTTGTCCTCACATTATCTTACAGCTCTTACCAGTACATCTGCATATTGGCTCATATAACCTTCTATGTTGACAACAAAGCTCTTCACTACTTGTGTTCCATACTATTGCTCCCCTTATCTTCTGTGACAGATACTGTTCATCCCGTGACAATTTGACTATTGATCATGTTTTGCCAACTTCGAGAGGTGGTGAATGGAAGTGGAAAAATCTGGTATGACTCCAGCAAATACAACATGAAAACTATTTATCGCCTCTATATTTTGTCATCTTTTACTGGTTTTTTTCGGTTTTTTTTATGACATTGTTGTTTGAAGATATTATGATTGATTCGTTACATTTGAGACCTACAAAAGGATTCGACATGTTTTATATGGCTGGCTCCTCCGAGGGTGCTGATATATTACGTTCTGATGTGCCCCTGTGGATCCATCTGGAAAATGGTTATAGCTAGTTTTTTCTTTAGAGAACTCAATCAGAAGCAAAATATACAGCTATTAGCAATTCCATATGATTTTCCTGAATGATTTAGCTATATTCAACTTATAGTCACAAAAGAGTTTATTTGTGTAATTTATAACATTGAGAGGGTTCGGCCTGTGCTTTATATGGGATCTTTGAAAGAACATACAGTTCATGATAGTTATGATACTTTTCATCATTTGATGTTACTCTGAACTACTTGCACACAGAAGACTACTCATCAATTTCGTGGTATGTTAATGCAGGTTACCGCTTGTTCAAAGTGCAATTCAAAGAAGGGTCAGAAAACTCTGGAGGAGGCAAACATGAAGTTGATCAAAATACCAAAGGTGTTCAGTGTTTTCATCAACAATTGCCCTACCACATTTGCTTACAATGGAAAGCATTTATTTTTCTTTATTGCATCTTCTTACATTTTAGTTCTATTCTGCATTTTAGGTACCAAAAGAGTTCGACATACTGGCCATACCTTTAACAAGCTCAGCACTGAATATGCTTATGATGAGAAGGGAGACACCGGAAGAATGGCGCCAGTACCTAGGAAAGCCTTCATCTGCAGAGAAATGACCTCTTTGATGACTGGTAGCCATGGAAAAAGCAAGGATCATCAATAGACGAGCTTTTCCATATCAAGTAGAAGTAACACTAGATTGCCCTCATGTGGGTTCATGTACCATAAATTGAAAACTTCATTTTTAATGTGTTTATTACAAGCTGGAGCTTTCAATTCTTAAGATTCATGATTGGAAAGTTTGTGGTTATACCTTGTTTATCTCCTAAACAAAATTTCCTTTCACATTTGTGGGAGAATAATGCGGAACATGATTAAATATTCCGTCGGGCAATGGAGCTTGTGAAAACCATGAATCACCCGATGCGTGTAGAATACAAAATGACAACGAACATATAGATCTCTTGGGCACCTCGCTCGTTGACCAGTTATAACAACCTGGTGCTGTTTCTTGTGTAAACTCACCCTGTGAGTTACACTATTATTTATAGGCATAAAATTGGCTGGATCCACAAACAAAATTGCATAAAATTCTAAGATGTAGCACCCTCTTGGTGCCTCAAGGAGGAGAGACCAATACAAACCATTAGATCAAAATAAAATAAAATAAAATAAATTAAAATAATCCATTATTTTACTCTCCTCCACGTGGGTCAGCGGTAAGCAACACAAAAGTAAGTAAAATGGCCAGGGTTTTGAACCTGCAAGCAAACAATGTTTGCCTCATACAGCAGTAAGCTCCAAGAGAGGCGGCTTAGGGAATTGTAAATTCCACTTCGGTCAATAGTGACCATCTCCACAGCAATGGCAAGTAAAGATCAAATCAGATAAACAGTAAACAAGTAGTCCATAGCAAGATCAATAAGCACATAACTTTACAGTACACGGAGTAAAGATGCTGCATCCCTTCAGCTACTCCAACTCTTAAGAAAAAAATAACTACGTATATACGTATAGGAACAGTCATAAACCAAGGTTTATATGAGCTTACTAGCTCGCGAGCACTTAAAATGATGAATTTTGCTACAGAAATTCTCTAAGGGGTCTTTCCAGAAATAAAAAATAAAAAACTTTCAAACGGTTAGTGTGAGAGTCCATTCCTAATACCGGAAAAAGCACCCTAAAAAACCATTACAATACCATAAACTATCTCTGGACAGTAAACAAATAAATGGTCTCTCTGAAACCCCACACACCAACCTTGTAAGTGACCAAGGGGCGGGCATGGCCACACTACTGTCTGTTCCTGTTCGTGTCCGTGTCTATGCATTGTTTGTGTCCATATCTACAAAATTATTTGTGGGTACTGTCTATATCCGTCCATGAAATATTTTGTGCAAACGGATGTTGAAACACCCCGATTTCGGTTCACTTAAGAACTGAATTAGAAATATTGCACTTAAGTCGAATCATGTTTAAAGCTATTAGTCGGTACGACTAGATTGATAAAATAGATTGAAACAACTTTCTTGGTGTCATGAAAATAAAAAATATTATTAAATGCACATCAAAACACATCAAACATAAATAAAAGTAAAAAAGTAAATAACTATACTGAATTCAAGTGTATGCAGCATTTATTTGTCTTCCACCAAAGTCGGCTCAAGATTGCAAGACCTAAATATATTATATATAAAATGTCAGTAACAAATATTACTGGTCTGAAAAATAACTAATACAAACTGAAAAATGAGTATTCTATTACCCACAGAAACTTATAAAATTTCAAGATTACCTCACACTTGACGGTAAGCAAACATATTTAAGTAAGTGTCAGCTCGCATGCCCAGCTCATAATTATATTCATACAGACAATACTTACACCCTCATATCTTCTATATCATCCGTCACGGTACTTGAGTGGCAAAAGGAATAGTTAAGTTAGTGTCACAAATTTTGGAAATGTGTTCTCAGGGTTTGAAGGACTACTAGTGCGGTCCATAAATATTTATGTACCACTCATTCTCTTATTCGTGAAATCCGTAAAAATGTGTGTACTTATATAATAGGTTCAGGGAAGAGGCTTGTATCATACATTTCTAGAGCATCAATACGAAGACCAACAAGGGATCTCATCCTCGCAGTTTTATTAAACATGTGTAGAAAACACGTTTAAATGACCCGACATCAAATGGATCCAATAAAACACCTCCAATGTCGTCCTAAGTATAAAACACAATTAAACTATACACACAAGGACTCAAGCAGAGAGTGTAAAACCCACAATTCGAGTCATGGTTTTATTCTCAAAATTGGTCGGTTTGACCGTTACTTTTGAGTTGAGTATGTTTTAGAACACGTGTACTGAGTCAACGCGAGCCGCATGCATGAGCTATGAGGGGTCATGTATACCCAAGTATATCATGATGACGTCATGAATACAGTAAAAAAAATGAGTTATCAAAATATATGAGAGTATGACAAGTTTATATATATATATATA